>BQNB010183133.1:0-12431 GCA_026074375.1 Tanacetum coccineum | reverse complement strand
TGTTCATGATTTAAGTGTTTACATGCTAAGTATTTTGAGTTTTGGGTGCAAAATGAAGTTCTTTTTGTTTTTGTTGGAACATGCGACCCACGGATCCACCATATGGTAGATTCGTACGTTGTTTTGGTGGATCCGTAGCTCACCAGTCTAGGCGTTAAAATTTGAAAATTCATGATTTTTAACTTTTTCTACTTTATCTTATAAACATGTTATAAGATACTATATGGGTTTTTAAATCTTAGGTTAAAACACTACTCTCATATTATTTTTCTTGTTACATACATAGCTATTATAATTATTATGTATATGTGCGTTTGTCTACTAACTTTGTTTTGTAGTACACTTCCATAACTCAATTCCTTGGTGTCCCAAACAAGGGGGAGCTTCCAACAAGCACTTAGAGAGTGCATCTTGCATACATTTAGTTGCACATACTCATCCAATGGAGTATCTAGTATCGCACTAACATTTTTATAGGTTATTAATAATACATTGATGCCTCAAATAAGGGGGAGCATTCGTCAAGAAGAAGCATACACAAATTTATCATATATTTCTCCTATTGCTTCATGATATATGTATATTATGTTGCACAAAACTAACCCTTGATGTAGGTTAAGTCTTTGTAAGAAATTTGATCCATGGATTCATTAGCAACCAAGGTCAATAATCATAGGAGTGCAAGGAGCTAGGGGGAGCTCGAGGGCATCAATGTAGATAGCTCAAAGTTGCTTAGAAGATGAAGATTGAAGTATAACTTCACTAGGGATGATGCAAGCTCGCCTTTTTAGGGAGAAACAAAGTTTAACTCCAAGGACATGCCCTTCTACGGATTAGAGCATACACCTTTTTGTTTCGACAAAAGGGGGAGAAGGAAGTGTAAACGAGTAACTTTTAAATTTTACTATGTTACAAGTTTACATATTTGTCATCATCAAAAAGGGAGAGATTGTTAGTGCAAATATTATGATATTTAAACTAAATAAACCCTTTTGTTTTAATAATGACAAACAAGTAACTTGAAATACATAACGTAAAATGTGCAAGTTACATGTGATCACAATTCATCAATGCATACATTCATCAACACCTCTCAACATCAACATCCCGAGACTCTTATTCATATGGGCTTCACTAGTTGGATCGGGCCAAGCAAACAGGCTAGCCCAATAAGGCCCAATAGAGTTCGGCCCAATAAGGCCCAATAGAGTTTGGCCTATTATGGCCTATCAAGTCCCAATCAAAGCTTCTAGAAGATGGAGGGATCAAAGCTTCTAGAAGATGGAGGGAAACTAGCTAATTTAAATTTGAATTAAGCTTCTAGAAGATGGAGGGAAACTAGTTGGTGCATGCTTTTATCCAAGCATCCCTTTTATCCAAACACCCTTTTATCCAAACACCCTATTAATGCATTAGAAAAAGGGGCTTCTCCAAGTCAAGACTTTCCTATAAAAGGCCAAGGCTTCTTCTTCCTCCTTTCCTTAATGAAACCCATGAAACATACATATATATACATAGAGTTTTCTCTCTTCATCTTTGATCATTGTTCTACCATAAGGCATGGATCATGGTGATACTCTATGTTAGTTCCACTAATGCCAAGCGGTATGTAGTAAAGTATATGATTTCTCTACATGGAAGTGATCATCCTTGATTACTTGTAGATCATGTAGTATATTGGGTGGGTTGCATAGAAGTGATTACATTTGATCACTTGTATGTCATAGAGTAGATTTGATTTCTATATTGTTATTCTTGTGTAGTTGTGTAAATCCGGATGATGTATAAATCCGGAAGTAGTGGTTGTGAGTTGGTTAGTATTTTAGGTGACAAAATATATTGGTGAAGTGGTAGATTGGTTCTAGCTAAGATTAGGACTCGCCACTTAGCTTAGTGTCAGAAAATATTGTAAGCGACGTTAGGTTAGTTCTACCTCAAAGTAGGACTCGGTATTTAGCTTAGTACCGGATAAAGTGTAAGCGACGTTGTATGGTTTTCTTCGCCTAAAATGAGCTTGTTGATTTAGTGAAGTAACTCTCAAGTTGGGTACTCGAGGAGTGGAGTAGGGCGAAGAGGAGCTTCGTAGCCAAACCACTATAAATCATCGTGTCCGGTTTGCACTTTGTTTTACTTATCTCTTTACATTTATATTTGTCTTTATCGCTTTATATTTATGTTTGCATTGCATCTATCTTTGTGTTATATGTTGTGTTGTGGTGATATGCTTTGTTTAATGTTATTTAGTATAGTTGTTGTAGTATAAACTTGATTGGTTGTTTGATACAAAAGTCTTAAGTTTATAAAGGAAACGTATTCACCCCCTCTCTACGATTCCACGTATTCCTACAATTTCTATCCCCAGCTGCTTTTTTCTCACCCAAATTTTGTTTTGCTTATTGAGTTTTCGGAATTATTGTCATTCCTTTAATATCCACTTGGTAATTTACCCATTTGTGTGCGAATAATGCTATCCCATCTCTTTGCACGATTAGTAACTTGTATCACTTAATTAATATAAAAGGCATGCAGCGGAAACAGAAACAAAAAAATAAAAAGTTAAACTGAACTTAATTAAAATACATACCACCAACAAAGAGCTTGAAAAACATGAAGCCAAAAGCATTATACATATATGGTCCTATCATATGTCCCTTGGATACAGTGGTCTGAGAGATACTTCTCCTTATGAGACTTCCAATTTTGTTGCAGACAGCCATTTGCGTTGTTTCACTTTAAAAAAACCTGCATATGGAGTCTATTAATTGGATAATATGAAATGAATATGCAACGTACTTCATGAACAATCACAAATAATCCCCCAATTATATTACTCAATCCCAACGCTAACATATGTACTGCACCAACCTACAAATAAGCTGAAGCCGGTATAAGAAGCTTGTAGAAATGAGCTTAGAGTAAATGGCTTAAATAAGCCCAAACACATGACTACAAATACTCTTTATACCAAATTCTATAACTTTATTAATTTACATTGACATGTCAATACATGTTAACTTTTATGGCGGTCAACACTGATTACGTTGATCTCCTTTTCATTTCATATATAAACAACATATCAATAAATGAATACAAAAGCAATAATTAAAATAATTATCTAAACTATGGGCTCATGGAAATTAGGATGTTGACATTGTTTATACTATGCATAAATTAAGCAAATGTATTCATTTTTTTTTATTTTTCAAATTTAAAGATTGTTAGCCTCAAAATATTGAGTCAAACTAGGATTCTCGGTCTTTATTATATTTTCATTGTAATAGGCTAGAAAGGGTAACGGGCTTGTTAGTTAATCTAATATTGTACGTGTTGCAGGCTTAAGCCCAAACCAAATCTCGAGCCTGGCCCATTTGCAAACCACACGGCCCATGTAAGCGTTATAGAGGCCGACCCATATTGTGGTATAAATACCCCTCTCCAAGTGTGGAGAGGGTGTTGGTTCTCATTTGTTAGACACACATTTGCTACAAATCAACCATCTCTTTTTCTCTCTCTTGTTTCTCTCTCTAAACTTCTCTCTACTCTTCTTCCTTTTCTCTTATCTTATTTTCTTGGTTTAATGCTATATATGATTAAAAGCTTAAACTGTTATACTCTCTTAACAAATAGCCATATTTTTCAAAACCATTTTGTCGCTTAGTCTGATTGTTATTGTTCATTTTCAATGTTTTATTAATAGCTTATATGTCACAGGCCTCACTTTCTAGTGCTATTAGGTTTTAGCTATTTTATAACTAAAAAAAGGCTATCATCTTTCTCAAAGAAACATAACTAGCTTTCTATCAAATTCTTAGTTTTTTTTTGTTATCAAGTTTAAAACAAAAAAGCTTATTGTGAGCTTATCCAGTCATGGGTTTATTTTCTAGTTTTTAGGTTTCTTTAACTCAAAAAGCTTCAATCTCTAAGTCTCAAATTTTTTGTAGCTTATTCTTCATAGCTTTTTCATGGCTGTTTGTGGTTCAAAGAGCGCTTATTTTGAAGCTTATTTTCTGGCTTGGTTTGTTTTGTGGTCTCAGATGTTTGAAAATCAAGACAGGAACGTTCTTGGTACATAATTGGCTGTTTGAGTCACAAGTAAACAAAGAAGGTACAAGGACCACAAAGAGGATGATAGTATGGTTTTTGTTTGCATAGGGTGATTTATACCTAAGGTTGGCGATTTATACGTTTGAACAAGGGCGATTTATATACAAAGCAACATATGGCGATTTATACGTTTGAACAAGGGTCGATTATTTATATATAACAAAGACAACAATAAGGGCGATTTTATAATAACGTTTGATACCAGGGCGATTTATACACAAAGCAACATAGGGCGATTTATACGTTTGAACAAGGGCGATTTATACTTGAGAAAAAAACAAGGGCGATTTATACCAAGCATCCTTAGGCGATTTATACGTCTTTTCGTGGAAATATATACCAATGGAAAGGCTAGGCAATTTATACATAAGCATATAAGGTTAAACATGTTCGTTTCGACTTGTTTCGGGTTTTTTGATTTCGAGTTTCGGTTGTTCACGGGTCTTCTAATTACTATCATTACGATTGTGATCCTTCGTAGATCATCATAGTGTGTTTCGTTTTGGTCGATCATAAACACACGAGTCCACGAGAACTAATATACATTCCTTACCTTTTAAGTCATTTCAAACGAAGAAGACAACTAAAAAGGAGGGAAACTATTTTATAAAACTAAATTCGAGTTTGACAAATTCAGTCCTTATACTCCAAGACAACTTTAGAGTTCGTCCTTTCTTTGTGCATTAACCCTCATGTTGAAACTGTCTTACACTGTTAGTCCTTAGAACTCAATTTACAACTGTTAGTCCTCAAAAGCAACCTGTTATTACACCGTTAGTCCCTACAACTTTAATTAACAACCGTTAAGCACTTTACTTGAATTTTAATTGCACCGTTAGTCCTTGTTTGTGTTTTAATCAACCGTTAATCATTTTAAGTTGCAAGTGTAGTAACCGTTAGTCCTTTAAGCTAAACAAATCGTTAACAAAAGTTCAAATACTTCAATTACAACAACAATTTCACTAAAAACAATTGTTTTTTCATTGTTTCTTCTTGATTTAGTAAAATCCCATGAAATACTCACGTGTTTTCTTGGTTTAATCAAGACTTGTAAAATCCCGTAAACTAGATTTCCATACTCAAATCACAACAACAATCACTTTACCTGCTTAAGATCATTCAAAGTCATTTTCACTTCATAACAAACAAATCATTCATCATGAACGACTCTCAATTTACTAACATCACAACAGACAGTCAAATGCATAGACAACATCATGGTAGCTGGTTCAAGGGATCGTCCACCAATTCTTGGCAACATGAAAGATAAGTACATGTGGCATATACACATTTTAAGATACATTGATACAACGACAGCATACACTACGGCTCGAAAAGCGAACACTAGACTAGAAGGAACCTCGCCATCTCATACAGACAAGTTTCCTTACAACACTTCAACTATCATAATTCCAGTTGAACCTGCCCGCAGAAGATTCACTAAAGTTCCAAAAACGAACAACAGTTGAGACACTCTGAATAGTCTCCCCTGAAAACAAAACCATATCAATAAAGAATGAAAGTAATTCATTTGCAATTGACTGGAATTGAGGATGAAATCTACTCAACCGTTGATAGCTTGCAAGACAGCATCATGACATGTGATAAGCTATAGTAAAGACTACAACAAGGTTGAATCTCTTAACATTCAAGATGTCAAGACTAATTTGATTTTAGAGTTTGGCCGATTCATTTCTCATGATAGAGAGACAATTGATCATACTACTCCAGATTTTTTACAAATGATTGAATGAAATGATAATAAACAACTTAGACATTTGCTACGATGTAAGTCAATGTTTAGTTTACTTTAACAATTACCAACCATAATGGTCAAGATTTTATGACAAATTGTCAAGCAAACACATGAATTGGACACAGTCCTCCATATCAAAGCTCTTTGACTTCTGAAACAATATCAAAAGGAAGTTAAGAAAATTCCGTGACTGAGAAGAATAGCCAAAATGCAAAACCCATTAGCACTTGTGTGCTGCTGCACAACAATATCCATAGCATATTACAAGCACACAAAATCTCATAAATCATATCACCACCATTAAAACATCATCTTCCACCAGATTTAATGCATCTACCAAAACAAAGGAAAAGAGATAGCCAAACCAATCAACACCCTCCATCTGAGTCAGCTTAATGAAGAAGACAATGATCCAAACAAGCTCCGAGAGATAAGGATAGTAGAAAAAACTTGCACTCATTGCAAAATAGTTCAGAAAGATCTAACAAACCAACCACAACAACTCTGTGAACTATTCCTTTCAAACTCCAGAAACAAAAATGGAGATACTTCTCTAAGGTACAAGAATATAATCATCTGGGCAGTTAAGTGAATTAGAGAGTGACCATTGCTGGGCTAAGGAGACGTAGGTTGTCAGGTAGTGCAAACTACTGGGATTACAAGTTTTAATAATGCATCGGAATTTGGTCCATTTTTGCTAAGAATGCAGGAACCAAAAGATGGTAAAAGACTAACAACGTATCACAAAGGAAAAGATCTTGCTGTAAAACAAGCTAAGAACGGTGTACCACTTTCATGATGAAGAGCAACCTGATTGGCTAGAGGACACGGATGAAGAGATCAATGAATAAGAATTAGAAGCACAATTACAGCTATAATGGTGCCAAGATTCAGGAGGTTTTCGACTGCAAACTCAAGAACTGATACTGAGCCATTGGGAAAGGTAAAATAGATGCTGAATATAGATATGTTTGCCAATGCGAGATAGCAATTCTGAGCAACCTGAATCCATTAATAAAACACATGTTATTGGAAAAAGGTTGATAGTAATGTCATTCCAGGATTCACTCGGATATTGTAAATATGATATTCCGAACTGACCAAAATCTAAAGAATGTGATGATAGCGTGTAGCGCTTGCTAATGTTAATTGAAAAATTTAAAATTGATACTAAGAAACAAAAAGATTTTAAAGCAATTAAAGAAACCAAACGCCCATACAATGACATCAAGAACTAAAAGAGTGCAAAAGAACTAAAAGAGTGCAAATCTAATCTTGAGGAGTCTAATACTACTCGGGATAGTTGCTTAATTGCCCTTTAAAGTAAACAGACTGAGCTTGAGACGTACAAGACCAATGACCATATAGTTGATTATGACAAACTTGAACGAAAGTTAAATGAAACTCTAGGAATATTAGCTCAAAAAGAAATTGACATAAAAGAAGGTTTAAAATTTAAAGCCTATGAAATTTTAGTTATCAAAGAGAAACACGATGAGTTAGTCAAACAGAGTTTTTTAACAAAGTCACATTACGAAGGTCTTGTCAAAGAAAAAACCAAGGTTATAACGAATTTGAAACTTAAGGAAGAAAAAGACATTGACAAAATGATTTCAATAGAAAATCAATTAAAGTTTTTGAATGAACTTATTTATAAAAGGAATCAATCAATTTAAACCATTCATATGTTAGCTCCCAAAGGCTCAACATTCAATGATAGACCAACTTTTGCAAATCCAATGTACCTTAAAAAAGCTCAATCTGAAAAGCCATGTTTGTATGAGATCCCATATGATACTTCTGATCTTGCAAACAGATTCGTCCCTGATAGGGAAGAGACCTTGACTCTTGAAAAAGAGAGTAGATAAAAATTAAATAAAGACTTAGTGAAACCTTATGATTACACAAAGCAAAATAGTCTTTATGAAAATTTTAAACCAGCATCATAAGAATATCATGATCAGTTAGCACATGCAAATGAAGTAAGAAAGAAAATGTAGAGAAAATCTTTTGTTAGAAATGCGAAAAAGTGTCGGTCACTACCAATATAGTTAGTCATAGCTCGTAGTAAGTTGTATGGTTAAGTTAGAAAGCTAACTGGGCCAAAGGCCCATGGATACGCCCACTATAAGTCCATAGCCGGCCATAGTAAATCATATATAAACCCTCTTCATAGCTTGGGAAGGGTGTTGGTTGTTCATTTGTCACATTTTTCACTAAGCTAATATTATCATTTTACTTTCTCTCTCTAAGTGTTCATCCAACCATCTTTCTCTCTCTAAAACTCTAAGTGAATCAATCCATACTTGCGTTAAGAGATTCTATAATCATAAAGCTTTCACCTTTTGAGGGTTTAAAAACCATAAAGCTTTTGAGGGTTTAAAAAACCATAAAGCTTTTAACTTTCTTTCTTACTTATCTTAGTTTAGACTATAAGTAGAAGAAAATCTTTCAAAACCCATAAAAAATATCATCTTGTTGAGTCTTTTTGGTTAAAAAGAGGGGTTTGTACCAAGAATCTTGATTTCAAATTTTTTGTGTCAAAAACGTTAAAGTTTGTGTTTTTAAGGTTCTAATAGTCTTAGATAGTTAAGTTGTACAAGAAAAATCGGGTAAAAACGTCAAAAAAATGTGTCTTTTTAAGATTTTTGATTTTTGAGTTTCGAAGTAAGTCAGGCGATCTATACACTTGTTTGGTCAGGCGATCTATACACATTTAAATGTCAGGCGATCTATATGTATTTGTCTTCAGGCGATTTATACGTGTGTGATAACAAAGGTGATTTATACGTGTGTAATAACAAAGGCGGTTTATACGTGTGTAATAACAAAGGTGATTTATACTTGTGTAATAACAAAGGCGATTTATACATGTGTTTTTAGTCAGGCGATTTATACACACTCAATTATCAAGGGCTATTTATACATGATCCTTTACAAAGGAGATTTATATACTCCTTTGTGAAGGTGATTTATACTTTTTGCTTGGGTGATTTATACGCTTGACTAAGGAGAACTATACACGTTTGTTAAGTGAATTATACGATTGTTCTTTGATTTGTAAAATCCCATGAATATTCAATTTCTCTATTTTATCAAGAATTGTAAAATCCCGTGTATTCCGTAAGACTCAAACTTCATTAATCAAAACTCACTTTAACACAACAACCTCCAATCACTGTTCGATCATTTTAATCTTATCACATTAAAATGGATCCAATGATTTCACTTGGACAAAAGAATACTCTTGCTGAGTACATGATACTCTCCGGTGCTGACAATCATCCACCTATGTTGGACAAAGACCTGTATGATTCTTGGAAAAGTCGAATGGAATTATACATGCAAAATAGAGAACATGGAAGAATGATACTTGAATCAGTTGAACATGGTCCTCTCATTTAGCCTACAGTTGAAGAAGACGGTGTGATCAGAACAAAGAAATATGCTGAATTATCTGCTGCTGAAAAAATTCAAGCTGATTGTGATATGAAAGCCACCAATATCATTCTTCAAGGTCTTCCTGCTGATATCTATTCACTTGTGAATCATCACAGAGTTGCTAAAGATTTATGAGAGAGAGTTCAATTACTGATGCAAGGTACATCTTTGACAAAGCAAGAAAGAGAATGTAAGTTGTATGATGCATTTGATAAGTTTACTCACATCAAGGGGGAATCAATTCATATGTATTACTTGCGATTTACTCAGCTGATTAATGATATGAATATCTACAAGATGAAAATGGAGAAATTTCAAGTTAATACCAAGTTCTTAAACAGTCTTCCACCGGAATGGAGTAAGTTTGTGACTGATGTCAAGCTTGTTAAAGCTTTGTATACCTCAAACTTTGATCAACTTCATGCATATCTTGAACAACACGAGCTCCATGCAAATGAAGTCCGTATTATGCGAGAACACAGTCAAGATCCACTTGCATTCATTGCAAATCAGCAGATGACACCACCTCACTTCAACCCTTATCAATCATCCTACAATAATCCTCAACTTCAACAACAGTTTTCACCATCACAATATGGATCAATTCAATCAAATCAACAATACTCATCTCATTATCCATCACAAACTCAATTCAATCATTCATCCATTCAACCATCACATACGTTTCAGTCTTAAATGAATCATAAAACCTCAGCTGTTCCACAAGTAATTCCTCAAGTTGCTTATCAATCACCTCAATCCCCTACACAGCTTATGACTGAAACACCGTTTGTAGACTTAGGTTTTGTAGTTCCTGTGTTTTCTCCTGAAGATGATCCAATTGCTTGTCTTAATAAAGCAATGGCTTTTCTAACTGCTATAGCTTCTTCAAGGTTTCCAACTACCAATAATCAGCTCAGAACTTCCTCCAATCCAAGAAACCAAGCCACTATTCAAGATGGCAGGGTTACAGTGCAACAAGTTCAGGGGAGACAAGGGCAAAATTATTCTGGTACTACTTATAAGAACAATGCTACAAGTTAAAGGGGAAATACTACAACTGGGCAATCAAGAGTTGTTAAATGCTATAACTGCCAAGGTGAAGGGCATATGGCTAGGCAATGCACTCAGCCTAAGCGACCAAGGAATGCTGCATGGTGTAAGGAGAAAGCAATGTTAGCAGAAGCTCAGGAAGCTGGACAAATATTAGATGAGGAGCAACTCGCATTTCTTGCAGATCTAGGAATTCCAGCATGTCAAGCTCAGACAGTCATTCCTCACAATGCTGCTTTCCAGACCGAGGATCTCGATACTTGTGATTCTGATTGCGATGATCTCTCAAATGCACAAGCCGTTCTTATGGCCAACATTTCCAACGATATGGATAACCAAAGTGTGCTTGCATTGCAGGATTTTAAACAATCACCAGTTATGAATTTTACAGATAACGAGATATCTAGTGATACCAATATCATTCCATATTTTCAATATTTACAAGAAACACAACAGGCAACTGTTCAAGATACTAATTTGCAGGCATAACAAGATTCAATGAATTTATCTGTGATTGAACAAATGTCCTAACAAATGATTAATCATGTGAATAATTAGGAAAAGGCTAACAAGTAGAAAGATATAAGGAAAGGGTCAAGACTTTTGAACAACGTATTAATATTGATTTAAGTAGACGTGAAAAAATGATTGATTCTCAAATGGATGATATGATTAGAGAGAAACTTGCACTTAAAGAACAAATTAACTCACTTGAGCAAAATCTTTCTAAACAAATCAAAGAAAAAGAGTTTGTTTTGCAAACTCTTGCAGTTTTCAAAAATGAATCCAAAGAAAAAGAGAATAAATATATGGAAAACGAAATTGATTTGGAAAATAAGATTAAGGAACTTGATAATATCATTTGTAAAGTGGGTCAATATGCTCAGACAGTGCATATGTTAACTAAGCCACAAGCATTCTATGATAATACACACAAACAAGCTCTAGGTTATCAAAATCCGTTTTACCTTAAGAAAGCTCAGCGGATAAAACCAACCTTGTATGATGGTGTTGTTATATCTAAAACTCATGTTGCTATGCCTGTGATTGATGATGAAGAAACATTAATTTTAGAAGAAGAAAGTCGATCAAAAATGTTTGAAAAGGCAAAGGAACCTGAAGTTGTTGCAAAGAAAATTTCTCATAAACCTATCGATTATGGAAACTTAAATAGCCTAATTGATGATTTTGGAAAACGTTTTTCTCCACAACAAGATTTTTCAGCTGAACAAGCGTTTTGGTTTCCTATACTCAATCCAACCATTGAACCTTTTTACACACCACCTGTCATAGTGGATGTTCCTAGTGAACTTCCCAAGGTGAGTTTGGTGAATGCAAGCCTTAAAAAGCTTAAATTCCACCTCACCCAGTTTGACTCAGTGGTAAAGAAAAGGACAACACCTAGTGCTCTTGAAGAAGGTGAATGGGGGTTTGAACATACAAAAGCTGTTTTTAACAAAGAAATTATTCCATTTCTAAAATCTTTTAAAGACATCTTCAATGTGTTTGATAAAGATCTTCTAAATGAAATAACGGAAGTACAAACAGTTTTTGATCAAATGGAAGCGTCTGTAACAGTTTTCAATTGATAAAAAATGTTTAGAAATTGCTAAGAAAGAAATTCTTTTGGAAAATGATCGACTCTTGCAAAAAATCCTGTCTCAAGATGTAATGTTAAATGTGATGAATTCTATGTCTTTGAATAACGATTCTGTGAATATGAATTTGCAAAAGTGTGATTTGAGTGAAACGTGTTTGAATCTTGATGCTGAGCTTTCCAAATCAAAACAAGCATATAGTGATCTTTTGAAAAATCATTCACAACTTGAAAAACATTGTATTTATCTCGAACTGTCAATGCAATTAAAATAAGAAGTTTTTCAAAATGATAAATCGTATGTTAGTCAAAATGCTGTTGAAATTCTAGAATATTTTGTAATCAATGATTTGAAAGCTCGGCTGCAAGACAAAGACATGACCATTCATAAGTTGAAGGATACCATCAAATCCTTAGAAAAGAATACTAAGGAAAAGAATGTCCATCATGAGAAATGTGATCTTGAGCCTATAAATAAGG
>BQNB010183132.1:0-12431 GCA_026074375.1 Tanacetum coccineum | reverse complement strand
TGTTTGTATTTATTTGCATTGTGTTTAAGTTGTTTGTTTAAATTCTCGCATTTAATTGTTCTTAAATAGTATTCTATTCTGACTGATCACCTGATACGTCGTATATCCACCAGTTGGATACGACGTATCAAACCTTCTACCCAAAATAGTGTATTGAATTCTTCAGTATAAACGGCGTATCTGTTTTCCAAGCAATACGGCGTATTCTGAGAACTCAATACGGCGTACTGGCATTCAACAGACCTATATGGCGTATTTAGATTAATTAAATACGGTGTATCTGTCATCTAATACAGTAACAGTAATAATTTTTGCTATCGATTTCCTGTTTTATGTGTTCCCTTCCCCAAGGGCACACCCTACTGATCATTTGTGCTTAATTTTAGGAAACCGTTTGATGAATAATGACTAGACCTATTCGGAATAAAGCTCAAGAACAAAATTCTGCCGAACCAAGGGATGAAAGCAACGTGAAAATCTAATTTAGTAAGGAGTTATTAAATGAACTACAAAACAATACTTTCAGCGGAAGGTGTGAAGAAGATGTGATCGGGCATATCGGCAAGGTTTTCGAAATACTAGATTTGGTCAAAATAGCCGGTGTGGACCCTTTTCAACTCCGCATGAAAGCCTTCCCTCTCTCACTTTCGAAGGACGCAAAAGAATGGTGGATAAACGAGGGAGATGGGAATATTTCCACCTAGGAAGAGTTAGTGAAGAAATTTTTCAAGAAATTTTATCCCCTATCATGTGCTAGAAATTATGATAAGATGTGCGACGATGATGAAGAAGGTCGTGACCCACTCGAATTCATACCCTGGAGGAACTCGAAGTTCAAGGACCACAAACAAGTGGACGAGATGACTAAACGCGCACTATTGTATACTTGGATAGAAATTAGGAAAGGGGAAGAACTATTGAATGAGGAAGTTTCAAGAGATGATGAATGGGAAGAGCATGAATTCAGAAACCATCCTAACAACTCATTCCCCAAGCCTTATTTGAATATTAAAAATGAAGAGAATAAAAACCACTATGATGAGAATAACGGGGACGCTGGCAAATCAACTGGTATGGATCTAAGTGGCACGCCTCGATCTGAGAATATAAATAATAAACAACCCAACGAGGGAATATGCAGAGTAGACAAATTCGAAGTGATCAAGTACACGATTGGAGGTAATAAAGAATTCTTAGCCATATGCACACGCGAATGCCACTCTTGGGCGCGAACTATTAACAGAGTATCAAGTATGTACCATGACATATTTCGCAAAAAAGGATGAAGGATGGACCGTACATCGCACCAAGTAGATACAACAAGAAGGAAAAAGGTCGAACTTAAAGACCAGCTGAAACAAAAGTGCTTCCCGAGAGACAACCCGATCATTTTAATTGTTTGTCACATTTTAATTGTTTATTGCACGAGTCTGTCTTCCCAGACACTCTATACGGCGTATCGAACCCCTCTGGATACGGCGTATAGAGATGTCTGGACGTTTCCAACGTCCAATGCACGTAACACTATGCGCCTACATCTCTCGTAGTTTGGAGTCTCTCTTGATCGTCTACACCACGAATGGAGCAGAGTTTCTTAGGATGGAGACCTGTACATACTCTGCAGACACCTACGAGTGCGCGTGCACTTAGTACAACAAGAAGGAAAAAGGTCGAACTTAAAGACCAGCAGAAACAAAAGTGCTTCCCGAGAGACAACCCATCATTTTAATTGTTTTCACATGTTCAATTTTTATTGCACGAGTCCGCGTCCAGACACTCTATACGGCGTATCGAACCCCTCTGGATACGGCGTATAGAGATGTCTGGATGTTATCAGTTTTTAAAACTAAATATTTAATTTCCAGTAATTTAATTATTTCTACAGGAACAATACGGCGTATCCTAGGGTTTGGGATACGGCGTATTGATCCTTGTACAGTTGTGTGTTTAATTGGTTTTTTGTACCATTGTAGCGAGATAGAATTTGCACTTGTCTTCTAATCCGTTATACAGGACCTTGCTGAAACTATGACATGGTATATGCTGAAAAAGATATGTATTGAACTTATTCGGGCATGCAAAAGCCCTAGTCAACACACTTTTTGCTCAAGAACTCATCTTGGAGAATTATCACGAGCAAAACATCAGGGAGTTTTCCGTTCTAATTATGTTTTCCCTTATTATTTAATTATTTTATCTATACAACGAGGATGTTGTATAATCTAAGTGGGAGGATGGAGAATTAGAACCTACTTGTCTTCTTTTTTACAAAATAACATACAAAGTGCTTAAAACAGTCAAAATTAAAAAAAAAATCAGCATGACTTTTAATAAATTCACTAGTTACATTACCTAGCACACTATAACCCTTGACACATATTGTGAGAATTAAGCCTATTCCGTTTCCAACTGTCTACTAAAATTCCACAAAATTATGAGTGTGTCGGTGATGTAGTGGACTTTAGAACTTGGCCTGGTATATCACTCGAGACCGCCACAATTAATACTATGGATTTAGATGGAAGAACATGTTCAACTAATAAATTTCTAGGATTAAACCAAATAGCCTACATGTCGTAAAAATAACTAACTACACTGGTTAGTTAAATTTCGTGTAACCCCTGATCACTCTTATTTTTAGAGTAAAATCCCCTAGAACAACCTGTTGAGCCATTCCTTTCTTTTTTGTACACCATATTATATGTTTCGTTACACCTTTGCACCTTATCCTACCATGTAGAGTAAGCATATTTTACCAAATGTTGCTAGTTGCTTTCGTGTAAAGTTTTGTACTTCCTGTGTCAAAGTGAAATTTTGCTATCTCTATAATGGTCGGGAAATTGCACAATGCAATGGGAAAAATATATAGCTCGTAAGTTTTGCTACTTTTTCTATTATGAATCATGTCCGAAGAAGAAGTATTACAAGGAAAAGATTATCCGGATGAATTATGATAGTGAAGACGGTGGAATCAAACCAAGGTTTATTATGTATTGTTTGCAAAAAAAAAGGAAGAAAAATAGTCGGTTCAAAAGAAGTTTATACCGAAGGAATTACTTGGAAGGATCGATTATTCGTTGATACGTTATAAAAATCAACGATATAAAGTCTTGCAAAAAGTGGCTGACATCACCACTTATGTAAAAGTATGTAAAGAGCGGGATGTAAGGGAAATTGACCGTTATGGGAACACCAACTTTGGTTGTCTTTGTCATTTCTGTGATTGAGGCGTCTGTCTATATGTTCGAGTCTTTGTCATGGAACAGTCGGGGGAAAGTTACTAGCAACCGTACCTTATTTGTTGGCTTAGTCTATTTGTTTTGTGAATTTTGTTTAACACCCATTTTACTTCCCTTTCCTATCAACTAACCTTAGTGTCTACTCGAACGAGGACTTGTTCGAGCATGCATGTCTATTCCGTCCTTACGGTCATGTATGCATGTCTCAGCTGCCTTGTTGGATGACGACTTTCAGTGAAAATTAGAAGCTCCCTACCCTATATCGTTCTTCATCCTAATCGCTGGTTAAACACGAACATGGATGTGTTCGGATTGTACTTGTCTATTTCGTCGTCATGGCCGTGTATGTACGATATAGCTGCCTTGTTGGTGTGGTACTTATGGTGAAAGACTATTGAATGATCAACCCTAAGCCTTCTTAACCCAATTTATCTTTTGACTTGTTTCTCCTTAGCTTTAGCGGGATGTGTATCCTTGCCAAGCCTATGATACAAAACTAATCACGACCGAGCAATTGAGCGTAACCAATAAATGAGGCACCCTAGATTAGTCGATTCATCTGATGTTTTCATTTCCATATCCGTGAGGAGCTATGGTTAATGTTACAGGTAATTAGGACAAAACGATGCTTAAACGGAAAATCCTCAACTTCGGTTGGGACACATTTTCATAAACTGAAACTTTTTCTAAGGTCTACTTGAGGACAAGTAGGATTCAAGTGGGGGATATTTGATGACATCAAATAACGTCACTTTATTATATCATTTATCCCATCTGTTTTGCCCACTTTTATATAATTATTGCATTATTTGGTACTTAATTGCTTTAAAGTTGATAAATGCAGTAATTCAGGAGTGTTTTGTGAAGACAAGCTAAAAGGCGCATAATTTGGAGCTAAAACAAAGATATTTGAAGATTACTAATTTCTGACCAATACGCCGTATCCAACAAAAGAGATACGGCGTATCAGCGCCAAGACTTCACAAGAAAACGCGTTTGACCAATTCCTAATACGGCGTATCCCTTCTGTCTACATACGCCGTATCCATGAAGATAACTATTCAAAGATACAGTAAATAAAGTAAATTGGGAATGATATCACTGATTGATTATGAACGTAGCGCGCACTCCAAGGAATCCAGCCCAATACGTCGTATCGACCTTGCCAGATACGACGTATCGAGTCTTTTTCAGACACTATAAATAGAAGACTCAAAAACGAGTTTTCAGTGTGCAATATCATATTCTTTATACCATACTCATTAAAGACGAATTTTAGAAGAGAAGATCAGCCACCAAGGTCAAGCATTGATCACGAATCCATAGAAGACATCGTGTAATTTTTACTCTCTTAATCGTTCGATTTTCATTGTTTGATTATGCTTGTATAATTATAATGGTTGTGGGCTAATACCCTCGGGTATTAGCCATCTTAATGAAAGTTCAATGTTTGGTTTGTTTTAAAATTGATTTCTTAATTTATCATTGATTGTTTAATTATGTTTATCACCTCATACTTGTTTATGTGTTTGAATATGCGACCTATCATTCAACTGGATCTAGTGATACGGACCAAGTAATCTAGATACCGGGATAGCTCTCCATATCGTGTTTTATATTACTGGACCAATAGGATCACAAATAACGTTCTGTCTTTGTCTTTGAATTATGAGCTTAGTTGGACTGGTAGGTGACCCGTTTATGTTTCAGCAATCATGCTCTTAATTAACTAATAAAGATTTGAATAGTGGACTACCAGTATATAAAACACCGTCAAACAATAAGTGGGTAAAGTCCCGTTGGGCTAGGGTTTTTTACAAGACAACCACTGCTTGATTCCCTAAAGAAATGAATAACAATTAAACTAAAGGAGATGCTTTATCGAAGCGTTAATTGTGACAGATTAATCGTGTACTGTAGGTCATATGATGATTCACGCCTAAGTCATAGAATGATATGCCGCATCGAGAATAAATTAAATCATTGCATACTAAAACAAACAACCAACGTTGAACCGGATTTATTATGGCTAATCAGTTTTTCTTTTCATTTGGCATACCGCTTTCCTATCTTTTGGATTTTCTTCTTTTGTGTTTATTGTCTATTGAATTGATATTTGTTTCCACCAAACTTGTGCCAGTCTCTCAGGCTGAAAACCCTCATATCATTAGACAACGTATATTAGCATAGATTTAACCAGTAAATTAGAACAATTAAAATACTAAGTGAATATAGGATAATGTTCACTCTTAGTGTTCGACCCCTACTTACGCGAACTCTATCTTGACCGGTACACAGCTCCGTTAAGTGTTGTTTAAGTTTGTCGGCTAAATATAAATTTAAAACTTGATAATCAAATAATTGACCTACATGACAGCACATACGACCTTCAGATGAATTGGCTTCAAACTTGGGGTTTGGTATTTCACCCCTTACAACTGTGTATGAAGTTGGTGTGGTGATGATGCAGAATGAGCCGGAGGAGGGCTCATTTATGGCTTCGAAAGGTTTAACAGCGTAATCTTGGATGTTACCCGTACCCTTGCTAAACGAAAACATCCAATATTCTAGCATAAAATATGTTACAGATAAACCCTTGTCGCCTATGTTACGCCTTAACGCTGAGTCAGATACATCATCTCTTGTAAATTTGAATGTTGCGGCGTAATCTTGGAGATACTTTACGCCAAAAAGGGTGTGATGACTCATTTTTGTTAGACAGTAATGTTTATGGTGCAATCCCTCGGGGGTGTTACTCCGTAAACTGCCTTGAACTCTTCACTTTAATGCATTTCTTGTCTAAATCCCTTGTCTTTTGCTAAATTGCTCATTTGGTCCCTGAAACTAATAATAAACAATTAAGTAATGTTTTCATACATTAATAGCATATTTGTAAGCAATTTATAGGGAATTTGATATAAAAATGTATCAATGTTGAGATAGACATGTGGATACACTTTAAATGGTTGTAAATAAAAACACGAACAAATAGTCTAAAGTAAACTAAAGTTGTCATAACTAGCTACTGTCCATCCAAGGTCCAAAAGTCTGAGTGTGAAAACCTGATCTTTAATAATGGGCTACTAGCTCTATTCTTTATACTTGTTGAGATGGCTTGGTGCAATAATGGGCTACTAGCTCCATATTTTTTTATATTGCACCATCTTTACATTTTTTTTAGCACATGGGTGGCTTTTTAGTTGCACCCTGTTTTCTTTATTTTCTTCTTGATAAATATGCAAATGCTATAGGAGTTTATATTTTTAATTATTTCCCTTGCAACATCCGATATTATACGCACATCCCCCTACTTGAGATGAACAATGTCAAAAGCGATGATACAGGGGGTCTTTATAGATCATAACTGATTAGTCTTCCACGAATGTATATAATTATCGTTCCCATTCCCCCCGAACCATGGACTTAAGTAGCCAGAGATTTCAACACAAAGAAAATAAAGACTAAAGGGTAGGCTAAGGTGAAATGTGTCACAAACATAGGTTAAACAGATTGGCTTGACAAGGTAATCTAGGGGTATCTTGCACTGGTAGTAAGCGTAACTAGGGTTTTACATGGGGAGGTCGACAAGTCAGTGTGACAAGCCGATAAACACACACATATAGGCTTGTTAGGTGATTTTCCTAAAATCGTTGCCCTTTTTGAACAGTCTATTCCACCTAACCAATTAGGTCTTAACAAGGTGTACATATGTCAATTCTAAATTCTTCAATACTACCGCACTCTCATGTATTTGGTGGATTTTATGTATAATAAATAAAAACGAATATTAGGCTATCTTTCCAATTAATTACAAAAAATAATATCCGGCAAAGATTGATTCTAGTTTAGTAAGAAAAACATGTCAAAATTTTAAAATTGGCACCATTTTTCAAAGAAAACTAGAAAATCAAAGGCAAATATAGGTCAAGTGGTAATTCTACTCCCATCCCCCCACTTGGTTTGTACATGTACAATTAAGGAAATGAAATAATGAAATAAGAGTAGAATTATAGCAAAAAGACTCCCCTGAGTGTTGCTCTCTTCTTCGAGTGATACATGCAATAGCAGAATTCTGCGAAAGTGTCATAGGAAACAACCTTGTTTCCTGAAAATCACTAGACAACCAAAGACATTAAACGATCATGATAAATATACACCTTTACAATCTAACTCCACTTTCGAAGGAATCACGGTGCATTAGCAATATGCATACACCTTTTAAACCACTTGGTGTCCTAATGGACGGAGTAAGTCTCGTGAGGGTTTCCAGGGAACACACCCACAAAGTTTATTTACTTGTACAGGGTTTTTGAAAATGTTTCTAACATATTTTTATTTTTCAAAAAAGGTTTGTGGCGTAACCTTAGGATCGGTTACGCCATAAACATATGGTTTTAAAAATTTTTATATTTGAACTAAGTAGGTTACGGCGTAACAAGTACAGGACTATACGCCGTAATCATATCTGTTACGGTGTAACCACTGGGATTACGCCTAAACAGAACCTTACTACCACATGAACACGAGATTACGGGACTTTGAATTCCATTTCTTGACAAAAAGATCGTACAAAATAAAATTAGAAACCAACGAAAACCAACTAATATGCATAAAATAAAAGACAGATTGTCTCCCGACAAGCACTTTTGTTTATTACCGAGTCTTTAAGTTAGACTCAAGAAGCTTTATGTTTTTGCTCGGTCATTACCTTCTTGGGCTATTTTTTTCATTAACCTGACCCTTATTTTAGCAACATTATCCCATTCTTTATAATTTCTCAACTCTAATCCTAAAACCATTGTGTAGGTATTTCTGACAACGTGTATTGAGTGACTTTAAGCTTAACGTCGATTATAATCAGGGTTGTTTCCTCGTAGGTCATTCCCAACAATCTGCACCTTCTCTTGTTATAAGCTTCGTCATCCAAGTTGATGAATCCGTCATATGATCTTGGTTTCAAATAATCTAATATCCCTTCCAAATCGACTTCATCTTTACATGTATTATTAAACCAATCATTGTTTAATTTGTCATGAATAATCCCCAATATTGTGTTTGCTTTATCTTCTCCGCATTCCTCTGGGTCTTCCAAGTATTCTTCTAAATCATCTTCTTCATCTTCGAATCTTTCTCTCTAGTAATCTTTGAGAATTCTCTCCCCGGTCATCTTGCATACTTTCCCATATCTTATTCTTATCCCAATCAATAAGCAAAGGTATTCCCAGGTCTAACCTCTTCTCGTTCTAGTATTATTATTTGTTACCCAATAAGTTTTTCCTTATGTTAATTGGTAAATCTCCTCCATCACATATGTTGCTACTTGGATTACAAGATGCCCAATATTGACGCTCATTCTCCTTTTCTTGCAAAATTGCCCTACACCAATGTTCCCTTTTTTCTTGAGGTGCCGAGTGTTTTTCATTTTCCTCATTAGTTATCTTGTATACTATTTCTTCGTATGATTCCTGTATGACTATTTCATAAGAGAAAATATCTAGATCGATACAAAGTAACTGGTTAAACTCACAGGATTCAGAATCGTATAGGAATAAATCATAATCAATTTCCTTAAGGTTGCCATCCTCTATGAATGTTTCACTTTTTATCGAACAAACGAATTCAACATTTGTTGTAGTAAAACTACTTCTCATTTTGACTATCACTTTTTCACTTTCAACTTCTAGAGAAATGGTTTTTCTGAATATATCAACTTGGGTGTGTGCGATGGCTAGAAAGGGTCTTCCAAGAATGATGGGCATCCTAATATCCTCAACCATATCAAGGATAACAAAATCAATAAGGAAGATGAATTTGTCAATTTTATCAGAAGATTTTCTACTATTCCCTTAGGCGCGCATTTGGTGTTATCAGCCATTTTGATTAACATATTGATTGGTTTGAGTTTTCCTATGCCTAAACGTTTATACATAGAAAAGGGCATGATGCTGATGCTAGCTCCTAAATCTGCTAAGGCATTTTTGAAATCTCACTTCCTAATGGAGAAGCTCGTTCCCGTGTTCAAGACCTCACTTCAGGGGAGATTGTTAGCCTCAATTTATTGAGTCGAACAAGGAAGTTCGGTCACTCTACGATGGAGCTTCGGTCTTTAATTAGTTAATGTTGTAATAGGATAATATCGGGAATCGGGCTCGATAGATAATCTAATATTGTATATGTTTTGGGTTTAATCCCAAGCAAAACCCGAGCCCGGGTCCTAGTTAAATATCCCGCGCGTACCTTTAACGTGACGGGGTATATAAGCTTTTTCTTCTTTAGAAAAAGTAAGTTGTTCAAAATATCTAAAAATATCTTTTCTCTTTTCTCTCTAACCTCTCTCTAGTTTCTCTCTCTAAACAACTCATCTTTATTTCTCCTTTCTAGTTCCGATTTCGTGATCGATTGTATGAAGTGAAGTGTTAATGGGATCCTACAGTTTCTTCCTTTAAGAGAGACATTGTTGGGTTTAGTGGGTGTTTACAGGGTAGCTATTCCTGATTTGCCACTTAAGTGGTGTGAATACCTGCTCTGGCTACTCTCAGTTCACTGGACTCAATTCTTGTGGATCTTGGGTGTGTGTTTTATCTGAATAATTGTTGTTTTGTTTGGTTGATAACTGTTTGTTGTCTGGTTATTAATTTTGTTTGATTGATTGTTTAGTTTGTTTATCTGTTTGTAGTTGGTTTTAGTATTTTTGGTTGCTATGGCTATTTTGATTAGTTCTTTGGATGCTAGTAATCCCCTTCATTTGCATGCTAATGATTCTAATGGAACCCCTTTGGTTAGTATTAAGTTGACTGGTGTTGAGAACTATAGGATTTGGGCTAGTGCTATTAAGCTTGGTTTGCAAACTAAGAATAAGATGGGTTTTATCACTGGTTCTGTTCTTAAGTCTGATTATGTTGCTAGTAATTTGCTATCTGATCAGTGGGATAGATGTAATGCTGTTGTTTTGTCATGGATCTTGGGGTCTTTATCTCAAGATGTCTATCTTGGTCATGTTTTCTCTGATAATGCTGCTCTTGTTTGGAAGGAATTACAGGAAACTTATGATAGAATTGATGGGTCTATTGTGTTTACTTTGTTGCAAAAGATTAATAGTTTTAAGCAAGGTGGTTTACCTGTTTCTGAGTATTATCATAAGCTAAATTCTCTATGGAGAGAATTTGATATTTTAACTAAGTTGCCTGATTGTGTTTGTGAGGCTAGGGCTGAGTTAATTGATCATGGGAAGCTCATGAGACTCATGCAATTTCTTATGGGCCTTGATGATGTGTATCAGCCCATAAGAAGCAGTCTTCTGACTAGGGAAATCCTTCCTGAAGTCAGAGATGCCTTCTTGATTATTGCTAGGGAGGAATCCCATAGAGGGATTTCTTCTAGTTCTGTCAAGACTGAAAAGCCTCAAGCATCTGTGTTTGTTGCTAGAACTAATGATAATAAGAGGAATAATAATTCTAATTAGAATAATGGCAATAGTTCTGGGAATGGTAATAGGGGGAATTATAACAACTTGCTTTGTAAGAATTATGGTTTAAAAGGCCACACTGTTGAAAGATGTTTTGAGATCATTGGTTACCCACCAGGTTTTAAAAGGAATCCAAATTTGAAAGTTTCCAATAACAAGTTTAGTGGGTAACAATGAAATCAGAACATCTACTGGTACCCTATCTTTTACTAATGAGCAGGTTCAGAAACTAATGAGTCTTCTAAATGATAAATCTGGATCTGCTGCTCATGCCAATATGGCAGGTAATGGTTCTTGCTCTTTTTTTAATTGCAATGTGTTTTTTAATCAGAATTTCTATAAGTTTTTTTTGTGCTAATATTTCTTTAAATGGGGTAAATTATCATTTTGGGTGGATAATTGACTATGGGGCTAATCAACATAGTACTAAAAATATGTTTCACTTAGTTGATGTATCTGAATTAAATATTACTGTTGGTCACCCTAATGGTACCTTAGCTAAAATAACTCATATAGGAAATTTAAAATTGAATAATGATGTTGTCTTGTTTGATGTTTTGGTTATTCTTGAGTATTGTGTTAGTCTTCTTTCTGTGCACAAGTTGATTAAAGATAGCAAACTAAGTGTTAGTTTTGATGAAACTAAGTGTGTTATTCAGGATTTGAAAAAGGAGAAAGTTCTGGAGACTGGTAGTGAATCTGTTGGTTTATATGTTTTTTATGCTAATTGTGATAAGCTTGCTGTTAGTAATCAAAGTAAGTTTCCTGTTTGCTATGTATCTAAAGAAGTTTGGCATAATAGATTGGGTCATCCTGCTAACCAGGTTTTGAAATTACTTAAAAATTCTTTAAATCTATCTAACTTGGATCACAATAGTCCTTGTGAAGTCTGCCATAAGGCAAAACAAACTAGAGATTCTTTTCCTATAAGTGATCATAAATCTGTTGCTCTAGGTGATCTTATTCACTTAGATGTTTGGGGGCCTTATAAAGTGGTTAGTAGGGAAGGCTTTAGGTATTTTTTGACTGTGGTTGATGATTTCAGTAGATCTGTTTGGGTATATTTGCTTAAAACCAAGGATGAGGTGTTTGAAATGTTTGTTAGTTTTTATAACCTGGTTTTAACTCAGTTTAATAAGAAAATTAAAGTGATAAGGTCTGATAATAGGACTAAGTTTTGTAATATTAAAATGTATGATTTCATAAAGACCATGGGTCTCATTCACCAAACCTCTTGTGCTTATACACCTCAGCAGAATGGGATTGCTGAAAGGAAACATAGGCATCTTTTAAATGTAGCAAGAAGCCTTATGTTTTAGGGGGAATTCCTTTGTATTTTTGGACTGAATGTGTTTTAACTGCTAGTTATCTGATTAACAGGCTTCCTTCCTCTGTCTTAAATGGAAAATCTCCTTTTTCTCTAGTATATGGTAGGGAACCTAACCTTTCTCATATAAGGAGTTTTAGCTGTTTGTGTTTTGCTGCTGTTGTTAAGGGGTGTGACAAATTTTCTAAAAAAGCTGGAAAATGTGTTTTAATTGGTTATGCTAGTGGAAAAAAGGCTTATAAACTTTTTAGTCTTGAAAATAGAATTGTTTTATATTCTAAAGATGTAAAATTTTATGAAACCATTTTTCCTTATAAAATGTGTAGGATCCCGTTATCACTTCACTTCATATAATCGTTCACGAAATCAGACTAGAAATGAGAAAGAGAGATGAGTTGTT
>BQNB010183130.1:1001-12432 GCA_026074375.1 Tanacetum coccineum | reverse complement strand
GTAAAATAACTTTTTAATGAGGAAGGAGATTGGGCCTATTTATAGCCAAACTCAAGTTGGGCTCACTTATCGTTTAAAGACATGTTATGTATTATATATACGTATATATATATATATACGTATATATATATACGTATATATATATATATATATATATACGTATATATATATATATATATATATATATATATATATATATATACACACACACACACACACACACACACACACACACATATATATATATATATAGAGTAGAGATTCAGTGAGAAGTAAATTAAAATAAGAAGTGGTAAGAAGTGACTAAAACCACACATTTGAGATGCAACGACTTTCATTAGATGCATTTCTATTCATCTAGATGCACCATATAGAGTTTCGAAAGTTAATTTGATGTGTAGATGGTGCAAATTGATTTTCATGATTTTGGCACATGTAGAAGACCAAAAAATAAGAGAAATCATGAAATGCATCTAAAATACGTATATGCATCTAATTAAAAGCTAGAAAACACATTATGATGCATTATAATGCATCTAAGATTATAGAGATGCATCTAATTTAAGTCGATGCATCTCGGATATGCGGTTATAGTTACTTCTTATCCTTCTTATTTTAAGAAAACTTCTCATTTGATCCTAACTATATATATATATATATATATATATATATATATATATATATATATATATATATATATATATATATATATATAGGGGGACTTTCTTTTCAGAACCATTCTTAGTGCGAGAACTGACAGAACCACCAAAAACATACATGCACGCCTTTTAAAAATAAAAAAAATACATGAAAATCATCAATAATCGTAAGAATCCACCTATGTTCTTCAGTATCATCATGAACTCTTCCTCTTCTTTCACAAAAACCTTACACACGGCCGCAATATTGTTGTTGCACGCCTTATAAGAACATACATGCACACCTTTAAAGAAAAATTTTGTATTTCCAATTTCTTATCAAATTCTTTAGAACAACTATGTTTTTTTAAAACATATATGTTGTTTTTTAGAACATATGTGCAAAAATACAATTATTGAAGGCGTGCATGCATGTTTTTGGTGGTTCTGTCAGTTCTCGCACTAAGAATGGTTCTGAAAAGAAAGTCTCAATATATATATATATATATATATATATATATATATATATATATATATATAAAATGTGGGGCCACTATAACACAAGAAATCATGGTGTTAACTAGGGAGACTCTTTTTGGTGTTATGAAGGGTTTTGGTGTTATGGGAGAAAGTGATGATGTGGCACCACTTTTCCTACGGCTTGAGCACGAAAACACGATACTGTACCTCGTGCTCTTATAAATAACAACAACATATATGTTACATTTTTTCCCTAAAATATAAAAGATATAAGGTATAATGTTTAGGGGGTATTTATTAAACTAATAAAGTTATTAAAAACATAAAAATATTTTAGACCATGTAATTATTTAAAATTTAACAACTAAAGCTTTATTAATGACCTTTCATTTTTATTATGTTTTTTACAAAATCTATACATCTATACTACTTATAAAACAAAAACATTCTTCTTTTTTTATTAATGCAATTTTTTTAAATAATACAACTTATTAAACTTATGGTACAATCCTTAGATGCACAAAACTTATATAGTTTTTAAGTAATACAAGTTTTAATGCTATGTATACAGCTATTTAATGTATCAATGCACACACATAATTAATGCTATTATTAAAATACTCAATTACTTCAAAGTACAATTAATATAATACATGGTACAAACCAAACAAGCTATTAATCAATAATACCAGAAAACATTTCTTCTAAGTATTTGTCAAACCCGCAAGCCAAACCAGTGTCTTAGCTTTTTCATACAATGAACGCGGAAATTGATCATTCAATGTACTGATTAAGTGTTACAAAACAATTAATACAATGTTGTTATGAAGAATTGGGAAAAGTTGTTTGAAGTATTGCATTAAATGAAAATGACTCGAAAAACATTTATGATTACATTTTCCCGTTTTGATTATTAAATATTGGAAACGCAAAATATAAAAAAAAGGTGTATTAAACGGAAACGAAAAATGTGAATGTCAAATGTATCTAAAACAAAGTTTTGTAGAATCAAACATACATCAAAACGCGATTTTTGTGTGCATAATACAAAACGACACACATCAGCTTATTATCTCTCGCCACGACAACCGCTTTGGTACTAGCAACGCTCCAGAGCATCTGGTATTATTATATGAAATATGAAATATGGTACAAACCAAACAAGCTATTAATCAATAATACCATAAAACCTTTCTTCTACGTATTTGTCAAAACCAACCCGCCAAGCCAAACCATGTCTAGCTTTTCTACAATGACGCGAAATTGATCATTCGATTGTACTGATTACTGTTAGAACAATTAATTAACATTAAACTTATTATGTTTTAAAAGACTTTTTATAATTACAATCATTATATGACAATGACTCGAAAAACATTTATGATTACATTTTTCCGTTTTGATTATTAAATATTAGAAACGCAAAATATTTAAAAAGGTGTATTAAACAGAAACGAAAAATGTGAATGTCACGTGTATCTAAAACAAAGTTTTGTAGAATCAAACATACTTCAAAACGCGATTTTTGTATGCATAATACAAAACGACACACATCAGCTTATCATTTCTCGTCACGACAACCGCTTTGGTACTAGCAACGCTCCAGAGCATCTAGTATTATTATATGAAATATTTTGCTCATAGTCTCATACATAAAGTTATCCAGCATAAAAATTTAGCTATATGTAAAGCTATTGTAATGAAAAATGATGATTAGAAAAATTATTCGTCAGAAATCATGATTGCAGGGTACCAGCCGCTGCAACGCGTGGGTACCCTGCTAGTATATTTTTATGCATATTTATTTTGTTTAATGAATATTATTAAGCAATAGGAAAGCTCCATTTCGCATACGTGTTAAAATTGAGCTCTCACTGGTTTAATCGAAAACTTCTTAGAGCTTTGATTTTCTATTTTGTATGTTCTCTTATTGTATAAGAGATATGGTGAGTTGGTGAATGGTGACGCAACACAATCGACCATTATGACATAATGTTATGCTATAATCTATATATATAAAGATTGAGTACACCAAATTTAATTTGGAGTATTTATGACTCAAACTTATTAAAGCTCATAAACCCTCCGCTTGTTTATTTGCCATCGACTTCATCATTCTGGCGGTTTAGGGATGTGAAGCATCATCTAACAACTAGAGCGATTAAAGATTAAGTCCCATCTTTAATATGGGAAGTATTAATGCAGCGGTGAATATGAAGAGTTCCTATACAAGAATCCATTTGTGTGCATTATTCCTAAATGAAGATGTCATAACTTCTTACCGACCACGGCAACCGAACGACGACCATCGGGACCCCACCAACAAAACCTATTACCGGCTTCTGCGAATTTGGTGGGTTGGTTTATAATTTTGTGAGTTATATAAATTAGGGTTTTTGATCTCCTTGAATCAATATTCATATGCTTATATGGCAGGATAGACCAATGAAGATCAACGACAGCAACAATCGGGCGATGTGAGTGCGGTCAGGTGTGTATGCTAACTGTTTCTATGTTAATATATTTTTGTTAATCAAGCTTTTAACTTTATAAAGGTTTTTAGAATGGCTTATGTTTATGCTTTTAGACAAGAACTTATAAGCTGCTTAGGGAGTGGTTTGTGTTACCTTATTTAGTGGGTCTATGAGCTTTAGGGGGTGTTTGTTTCGGCTTATATAGGAGCTTATGAGCTTATTTGATTTCTTCTTATATGAAGTGATGATATGCGTGACTCTCAAGAAGAAAAGCGAATACTACTCGACACACCGGAAGCATGAAAAACGAATCAGTGTTCACAACCTTTCCATCAATGGTACACTTATGAATTTTTAGCTATTTTTAAATATGATTATGTAGTGGAAGCTGAGTTAAATGATTATTTATGTATTGTATCAGTCTATTATAGTTTGAAAACAATTAAAAGAAGAGTTTCTGAACACTCGCGCAGCGAATCATGATACAAACATTCAGTGTGTGGGATCGGGCAAGTTTGAATCCGACGGTTAGTTATATTTTTTATATTTTGTTTTGATGTATTCTATATAGGTTATTATATGATTGGCTATTATACTGCTCTAATTAACTGTCTTTTTTTCTTTTTGCCCCGGCTAAGCTATAACCACATAAATTTATCTTGACCAAAAAACATAAACGAAACTAAACTTTCTGCCTTGATTTATATACATATATAGTATTAACGACGTCATTGCTATGAAAATTCATTGTGGGTATATATATTTTTTCCTTTAATTGGGTTAACACTTAATAGTAATGCATGTCCTCTTGGCAGGGTATGAAGAAGAGGACACAAAAAGATCAATTGCCATACGCTAAAAGAGCGCCACAGACATGCTGCTCAGGAATGTCAATTATTGTATCTTTTACATCTCATTATTTACATTCCCACTTTGCAGGCCTCACCATGACTACAAACGAGAAAAGGTTTTAGAAGATATGGCGCTTTTTTTCAATCAGGAACTATGAAAAGTGAGCAATTCATGTATTCAATTTTCTTTAATCCTTTTTTAGGCGGAGTATCTAGGTATGCATACTTTTTGTTTTGTGAGAAACTAATGATTCTATGTTGTCATTTCCCCGCAACTCACCTCAATATCACTTATAAGATTAAATTTACTATCTACTTCCAAGTTCTACTTTTCCTTTACACCAACATATTAAAAGTATTGCAGGCTCTGCCCGCTGATTGAAGCGGTACCTTCAGTCAATTCCAGAAGTTGCAGATGCTGCTGTGATTCTGTAAATACCTAATATTTGTGACTAGATCTAAAAAGTAGGTGTATAACACAACGAACCAAAATGGGAGATTTTTTGAGAGGTGCCAACAAAAAAGCCATGGTAATTAAAATATTTGCTTATCGGCAATTCAGATTCTGTTTGCATTATATTCAACCTTGATTTATAACCTCTTTAACTTGACCCCGATTGTAGTCTATTCTACTTATAAGCTCTTAATGACTCATTTGAATAAATTACGAATGCGCTTGCTATAACTTCACTACATTTACTATAAAAATTCTTAGCAAAATCGTTTTTATTTCTAACTTCACTACAAATTTTATTTGCAAAACTGTGATCAATGATTATTCACGTACTATAAAAAAATATTTAACTTGAAGCTTAGTTATTTATGTTACTCATAGATAAGTCGTAACCCATCTTAAATGTAATATCTTTTTGATGAACTTAAATGCGACATAAGATGAGAAACCAGGGTTGTCAACTCCTGTAAGTAATCGATAAAATGATCGGTAACTCCATATGAAAAGTTAACATGTGTAATGTTTGGGTGTATTGATACACATTCAGGCTGTATTGATTATCAGGAAATTGCTTTTGCAAGCGCGAGAGTTGATGAAGAAGAGAACACATATAGCTGCGCACTAATTGGTGAATCAATGTACATTTTGTCTTACATTATGAGGTTCTTTAGGATTGCTTATTCAGAGGGACTTCATGCTTATTCTTACGAAGATAAGTGATAGTAATTAACTCTTTTATGTTTATATCAAAGAATAAAGTCATATATTATTTGATACACTTTAATGCAACTTTGTAACCTGATTAAACGAAGACATTCACATTGAAATTATCAGAATCCACGCAGTCGCAGGAGTAACATAGCCAGAAATTTCGATAAGGAACCTTGCACATAATAATATTACATCTTGATCTCCTATGTTGAAAAGTTTACAGGGAACTAATTTATTGAAACTGTTGGTAGCTTTGACAGCGAAAATGAAAAGATCAAACATAAGTGATTCAGCAAGACAAGGGAACAAAGTTGAGCAGAACGAGTGATTCAGGACTACAAGTGATTCAAAAGGAGTAAGTTACTGACACGAAGACGAGTGCTTTAGCAGGATGAGTAAATTCAAAATGAAAATGAAAAGGAGTTACTTATTAAATCGACAGTCAAGTTTTATTTATAAATATACTATACAGACTTATACATCGCATAATGACGATCAAGCCGTACTACTCCATAATGCCTACATATACGATGCAACCCACCTCTAACCTTTTGTAAAACCTGATACGACCCAATTTAAAAAAACCACAAATGTGTGACAACCCGAGAATTTTCGTTCAATAATTTAGCCGTTTTCGTTTAGTAATTTGAATTTTTAAGAGTTCTTTAGCTTTACCGTTAACGCGGGAAGTTTGTTCCGTTATTATCTGAGAAATCGCGCCGGAGCGAACCGGGGCACCACACGTTGTAAGTATTTTGGCCATATCCACCAGTATTAAGTTTAAGGCAATGTTTTAAAAGTTTTCATAAATTTATGTGATAGCGTTACTACGTTTCGTTATCTACGTGTTCCTTGAATTTAACTATACTAACCATTGTTGTGCATAGCAACTTGGTAAATTAATTCATCTTTCAGCAGTTTTATTTGGTTTCTAGTTCCCTAAAAAGTTGGAAACTCATTTTGTCAACCCTCCCCCTTTTGGTCTCTTGTATCCAATATGCATGTATATTTTTACATCGGATTCAAATTAAAAATCATTCCTAGACAAGCTTCCATGATCCTAGCAACCATATTTGTCCTAACTCTCATTTGATAGGTGGATCATTTTGGTCCCCTATTTCTTGTCCCCCAAACCAAACGGCACACACATTGTGAAACTTGGTCATATAACTTGAGTTAATATCTTACATTTCATATTCATTCTTCCTACACACACCAAAAACAATTCTCTTGCATTCTCTCTCTCTAAAACACACGAACAAACATAAACTCTTACAAAAATCATACATTTTTCATTTTCAATCATTTACATTTAAAGATATATTGTTCGGTTTGATTGTATTTCATCCGGTATTTATAAACAAAGTTTGGGTTGTGTTTGATTCCTAAACATCTTTCCGTACGGCGTTTCTTATGTAAGTCATCTCTACTTTTTTCATAATTAAGTTTGTAATTTTTTTTTTTTTTGCATTCGTATGATCATCGTCCGAATAAGGTTTTACAAAGCGGATCGTTATGAAAATCATTATCTATTTTTCTATAAAACTACAAGTCTCAAAGTCTAATATTTTTATTATAAAAGAGAGAACATAAAAAGTAGTTATACTTTTGCGTTTAAAAGTTCGTTGTGACTGTGTTGATATATATATATATAAAGGCTATTATTACAGCTATATCGTTTATTTAAGATTTTCGTATATTAAGTTAAAAATTGTAGGCGAAGAGATCAGTTAGATGTTTGATTTGCTGAAGCGTAAATTGAATTCGAAGAGGTTAGTATTAAGAACGGATTTTTGTTGCGAGAATTTTGATTGATAAGTCGAAATAGATCGGATATTCTTTCGAGTCAATAAAAGATGTACTTTTGTAAAACGGATATTTTCACGGATATTCTTTTGAGTCAATAAAAGATGTACTTTTAGAATGTCAACCGGGAAATTCATAAACTTTATCAAAGCGTCCGAAAATAAATTTTTATTATCAACTTATGATCAAAATGAAGAATAAGTGTAAAGTCCTAGTTTTTGGTCAACATTTACGGCTATTGAGTCAACTTTGTTGTGTCGGGTCACTAAAAGATGAAATACACTAAAAGACGAAATACACTAAAAGACGAAATATTTTCAAAGATGTGTCAAAAGTGTCAGAGACTTGTCAAAACTTAAAACTTTCGAAATTACATTTAAAAAGGGATACGCCGTGTCTACACTCGTGCTCGATGATCAGTTTCTTGCGATAAGCGTCATTCGTTGACAGCATCATTCTTTTAACGACACATATTTAGGTTGTCGCTAGACCGTTAATTCATTTTTTTTCACTTGATTGATTTCCTTATTGATCCATTAACCCGCAAAGGTGATTCATGAGCCCTACTCTTATACTCGTTTTGAATAAAGTTTTATAACTTGGGTGAGAACATTGCTTGTTTTTAAAATTGACACAAGTATTAAACGTGACATTTCCTTGTTTACCGTTGTTTCCTAAGTAGCTTTAGACACTATTAGCTCTGAACTATCATGAATTGTTTAATATTCTTAACCGGAGGACCAGTTGAAGGAGCGCGAGTGAATAAATAGATCTATTAGGACTAATTATCCCTATCCGGGTGAGTAGCGCTCACTAGTTCGAGTTGTCTAAGGACTAACGGATATATGTCATGTCGAATCTAGTTAGGTGGTCTTTCGTCGGACACCTGGAAGGGCAAGCAATCATTTGGCATGTTATATGCTACGTTCGGAATTAGCTTTGTCATGAGCTTAGTGCAACGTAAATACCTCTTTAATTGTAAGTTGTATCTGTATAACGTCTCAATACGTTTTGAAATCTTGTGGTCCACTATAACAACGTTTGAACTAAACCTATGAATTCACCAACTTTATGTTGACGTTTTAAGCATGTTTTTCTCAGGTACTTAGCATGGATGTCGTTGCTTGACTTATGTGAAGTCTATTTGCCTGTACCGGTTTACCAGAGATTTATCTATGTCTTTAAATACAGATGTTGAACTCATTTAAGCTTCTGCTATGTCTTTTTAAATACCATTTAATTTGATCGATGTAAAACTTATTATTAATTTTAAATTTTAGGCAACGTGTTTTATTTTCAAAACGTACCCTTAATAGAGGTCGTCTTTATGCTTTGACAGAGATATCCGAGTCGCCTCCGCCTCCGATACAGTAATCCGTCTAGGGCCTGTTTGGGTTGTGACATTTGGTATCAAAGCCAAAGTATAGAGAACCATGTAGTAAATCAACTAGGTCTGGATATAACTAGATGTGATCACTACGTGATATGTGCTTACTGATTTCACATAGTACGTATGCATATATAAAAACTACGTAGATAATATTACGTATTAAATACTAAGTTTTATCTAAATATTCTATAAAAGTATTCCCTTATTTCAATTTTAATTTACAAACCATCAATCATTCATTTCCCATCATTCAAACAATCAAAAACATTGCAAATCATTCCCATCATGCCGACTCGAGTGATACCGCGCATTCTTCGTTTTCATTTTGCATTATTCAGTTACCGCATGCACCCATTCATATGTTGCATCATGCATGGTTGATATAAAGATGATTTATATAAACTTTGCTTGTCAGGTCATGACTATTTCTATTATCTCGATTTCTTCGGACTCATCTGAGGGTAGCGTAGGGACACCTGCTGGACGAGTTATCTTGTTCGGTACCATCCCTACCAACTATTCCTAACACCACACCAGTGATTATTCCACTCACTACTCAGACTGACACTACAGTGAACCCACAAAATAGACACCTATCTAGCATCTACTATACCACCATCCTCAGATTATACACCAGCGTCTCCTGATTACTCACCTGCATCTGATTCAGAGTCTGATCCATTTGAGGATCCATCATCAGACCATATACCACCATTACCAGCTACCTCACCATTTTTATCATCAGATGATGACACCACAAATAGTGATTCACTAGATACACCACCATAACCTACTCATGGTACGCCTTTCACTGAGATTACCCCTTCTACCCATAGATCACCTGTCATACCTCGTCATCGAGTTATGATTCTAGCACCGTCACCCTTGATTCCCCATGGTCTGACCGTACCGCAAACCAATCTTAATGGGCCGTACACATGGATGACTACAAGGAATAGGCTTTGACATTTCCCACATCATTTTCTTGCTGTAGAAATTCTGTCGATCTTCTTTCTTTAGATTCGTACTCAAAGCATCATCAATTTCATTCAGGATGCACATTCGATTCTTCAAGAGGGTTAGACCGTTACCCACTCATCATTTTGCTATGAGACATTTTGCCAATCATTCTTCTTCAGATTCATCATCAGATTTTCATTCGGATGCTTTATGTGATCCTTCTTTAAGACACCCATTGTCAGATCATTCTTCACCAGATTTACCGGGTACTTCTGCGGGGCCATCTCGCAAGAGACATAGGTCCCCCATGACGTCTGTACCTGCATTATCACATGTATCTGGAGCTTTATCTCCTGTCCATGCTGATTTGATACCATCGCCTAAGAGGGTTAAGGATTCTGGTTATTTGGCAGATGTAGAGGTTGATCCTAGAGAGATTAGTTTGAGGGATGATGCTATTGTCAGGCTTAGTGATGAGCCTCATTTAGGGTAGGATAGTGATCCAGAGATTCAGGTAGATATTGACGAGTGTTTTGCTTACATAGATGCTCTTAGGGATAGAGGGATTGATGCTAGAGTTGTAGTTGAGGCTATTGATCAAGATGAGACAGAGACGGGTGTGAGAGGCCGGGTTAAGGTCAGAGTTGAGAGGGTTACACATCCTGTAGAGGTTACGTATGAGACATTAGGAGATTTAGTTCAGAGGTTCCATGATTACGCTCAGGCTATCCCAGTCCCTCGTATACAGGCTATTAAGGGAGTTTAGAGAGAGCAGGGAAACTAGATTGTTGGGGTTGAGTCGATAGTTATTGCTTTGACTGATAGGATTGCTGAGTTGGAGAGGGATAACATGAGGCTTAGAGGTACCATAAGTGTTGAGAGTCAAAGAGTTGACCGACTCCAGCGCGGCATGTCACGTATGTAGAGGGAGTTAGGACAGATGCAGCGACTTTGATTTTATGATAGAGTGAGAGTTGGCAGACTTGAGGCGTGTGCTAGGAAGCACATGGGCTACCTTTCTTAGAGACGTTCGTTAGTGTTGCAGCATTTAGTAGTAGCGTTTAGTGATGAACGTAGTGTTAGAACTCATATTTCCTGTATTTTGAAACGTTGTGATGTAGTCACTTATGTTCGATGATATGAAATTGATATTTATCTATGATATGATGTCATGATTTGATTTACTTATGCTCTTGCGTCATGCATCATGGGATTTCCGTAAATATATATTTTGATCGTGTATTTTCTATGTGATTAACAGTAAATTTTATTTAATACCGTTAGTAAACTCGCATTTACCTAGAAATCTTACCAAGCGTTATATTGATATGTTGTAGGAAGATGCCTAACACCCGATCTGGAGCGTCCATGACTCGTGAGGAGTTTGAAGAATTGGTTAACCACCGAGTAGTTGAAGAGATGGAGGCTCGTGAAGCCGCAAGGACCCTTGAACCCCTGAATGAAAATGTGGATGAACAAGAAGGCGAGAACGGAGGAAATGGAAACGAAGGAAATGGAAATAGAGGAAACGGAGGAAATGGAAATCATGGTATGAACTATGGAGGTTTCATGCCAGTGGCTCGAGAGTGCACTTTTCAAGATTTTTTGAAGTGTAAGCCACATAATTTCTCAGGAACTGAAGGCGTTGTCGGATTGACCCGCTGGTT
>BQNB010183127.1:0-12432 GCA_026074375.1 Tanacetum coccineum | reverse complement strand
AATCTTTACTTTTCATGGATGAACTATTTAAGCTTCGGCTATTGTAACAAACAAGTCTGTTTAATCCAATGTATCAATTTTAAACGACCCATATAGAGGTCGTTCTCATATCTCGTGCTGTTGATCTATGAAGTAACACTCGCCTGTGTTGTGATATCTCACCAGGAAGCAAGGTCTAGGTGAGGGTTCAAACTAAGACACCTATCCTTAGCCATATTAGGAAGAAGGTGTTGATGTGATTTCCCACTACGCTAGCAACGGGGTGGGTTTTCAAACTAAGAACACCGGTCGTTGGTTGTGATATCCTACTAGGGAGCGAGGCCTAGGTAGGTGTTCAAACTAAGCAACGCATTCCTAGCTTTAAGAACTTATGATTATGATGATGAAGATGTTGCAAAAAGTTCTACAGTTAAATTTTCGTTCTTTAAAATCAAGTTACAAGGTCCTAATAAGTTGTTGCTTTGAGTCGTGATTCATCTTGAATTACGACTATGAAAATAAGTTGATCTATGGTTGAGTTGAAATGAGTACACACATTTAAATCATATATCCATGTTGGGAGTTAAAAGTTCACAAGTCATAAGTATGAGTGCTTAACATTTAGACTTATATTGACAAATGATCTTGTTTAATTGCTTGGTTTGGATCTAGTGAAAAATCGGGGACGATGAATTTATCCGTCAGGACATCCGTAGATTATTCTATGGACGCTTCTCATTCTATGATCCCAGTGTTTATAAAATAAAGGAAGTCAAACAGGCAGTCAAGAAAAGAAAAAGGAAAATCCAAAAATATTAGGGATAGTTAGTGTACATATAAAAAATGGTGAAAACGGGACTTGTCGAAGCTATTGATTCTTTAGTTCCCCTTGACGAACACTTTGCTACTTTTCAAGGTAATTAGTCGAGGGGGTTCGAGATTCTTAGTTTTCTTGAGTGTTTACTTCATAACATTGCGTGAGGACACGGCAATACCTTAGTATGGGGGATTTTGGTATGTGCTTAATTACACATACCATTTTCCATTAAAAACGGACTTAAATGACTAAAAACGTACCAAAAATACATTGTATTTGTATGTTTTGCATTTGAATTGTGCAGGAACGGATATTCAAAAAGAAAGCCAAAAACAAACAAAGCCGAGCACGGAATGGAAAAGACAAAATCAAATCAAAGTCAAAAGTCAACCAAGTGAAGAAAATACAACTTAAGGGACTAAAATTGCCAAACCTCAAGTTGTATTTCAAGGGTTAAAAGACAAGGGTCGAAATTGCAAACCGGGCGAAGTTTTGCAAAGAAGTTATAAAACTTGAGGGGCCAAAGCTGCCATCCTTCCCAAACTCCATTCTTCCCGCCCAAAACAAAACCCAGGTGCAACTTGGGCATGTCGTCCCATACCTCTACCCTGCAAAACCACTCAACACCCTAGAAAAATCATTTCAACCACTCCTCTACACCCCCCAGTTGTATAAGTGCCAAGTTGGCAATCCCTCACCATTCCCAAGGTTTTTCGATGGCTATGATTGACTCCAAAGAAGCACAAAAGATATTAAAGGCTAGGATTTGTTTTAAAATCTCCTCACACAACAAGCACACTTGGTTTTGTCTCCAAAAAGAAACACAGAAGAAAGAAGTCCAAGAGAAGAAGACTTCGGCTATAAATAGAGCCTTTTGTAAGCCTTTGAGGCATCTTAGTAACTAGTTAGTTTTTAATTTTTAATATAACTTAGCTTATTTTCAGTTATTTACAGCTTTTACTTTCAGCTTTGTAACACTTTCAAGTTTTAATGCAAATTTGAGATTTTTAAGTCAATTTACAATTCCAAGTGTTAAGTTTCTTTATTGTGTTGTTATGTGTTCAAAAAGCTCTCAGTACAGCTTGTTTACAAGCTGCTTTAATTAAGTAAATTTAAAAAGTTAAGTAGTTAAAGAGAAAATCACTCTCAAATACACCACAGCTTATTTTATGGATGATAAGCCAGTTCTGGATGGGCTTATGGACTCTCACTAGCTTGTTTTATACAAGCTAGAGCTTGTAGATTCTTGGTTTAGCCCTGTTTTGAGCAAGGGTGTTGTAAGTCTCTCTTTTTCTTATATTTCTTATTTACTGCAGAAGTGCTAACTAGTGCTTATTTGTTTCCTATACTTGCTTATTTATGCTTTATTATGATGTTTAGTGCTTATCTTGCTTAGTTGCCTGTTTAGAAATAGTTTGTGTCACTTTCTTAGTTAAAACTGTTAGATTGATTCAGATTGTTTAAGTGCTTATTCTTGATTAAAGTCTGCTTATAAGTGTTTTAATTTGTTATTTGATAATCTGTTTTTAATCAGTTTGAAATAAAAATGATTTTTGAAAACTTTAAGGGACATTTTCAACTAGCAGTACTAACCCAGAGTTAGTACTGCTAGTTCTCTTTTGAGATTTTTCACTAGCAGTACTAACTTAAAGCTACCAGTACTAACTCCAAGTTAGTACTGTTGGTTAAAACTGTTAGTACTGGTGGTTCATTTTAGCTTATCAGCTTATTATTTCTGCTTATTTGAGATTTCCTTAGCTTTTTAGAGTAGATTAAACCATTTTCCTTTGCTGTCTTTAGGAGTAAGCTTATTTAAGCTTATTTAAGCTTATTTTTCTTTTCAAAGTATTTTCAATAATGTATCAGTTTGTAGCTTTTTAGCTTATTTGCCATTCTAGTTTATTCTAGTTGCTTATTCTTATGTCTGAGTGCTTATTAGGGTTAGTTAAATATCTGTTTTAGCTTATTTGCTTATTTCTTGCTTCATTGAACTAACAGTACTAACCTTAAGCTAACAGTACTAACTTAAAACTGGCAGTACTAACTCCAAGTTAGTACTGGTAGTTAAAACTGTTAGTACTGTTGTTAGTACTGTTGAGTTTGTCTTGTTTAATTTAGTTTAATTGCTTTTTGAATTTGCTTGTTTAGAGTTAGTTTAGCTTATTTGATTTGTCTTAAGCTTATTTGAGCTTATTTGTGTCTTAGTTTAAAAAGTTTAGGTGTTTTCACTATTTCTAGCTTTTATTTTTGTTCCAGCTTATTTTCTTTGCTTATTTTTATGTGCATTTGCTTATTCAGTGTTAGTACCCAATCATAATCTTATCCTTGTCATATTCAACACCAACAATCAATCGTCTCTCGATTTTCCATCTCTAGCCTCGTTGGGACATAACGACCCGGGAACACTCTATACTGCTTCCGGTATCATTGCTCTCGCGGGATTTCGTCCCTTGACATGTATTTATACATGTTTGTATTTATCTACATATTTAAGGGGTGAGTTCGCGCGAGTCAAATTTTGGCGCCGTTGCCGGGGAGGCTGTGAAACGATTATCGTTACTTTTGACATTTTGTTTACATCTGTGAATATTTTCTTTATAAAAACATAAAAAAGCAAAATTAAACACAAATAAGCTCAAATAAACAACTAAATTAAGCTAATAAGCAGATCTATACTAATAAACTACTATTAAGCTAAATATTGAAAAACAATGAAAGTAAAGGAGAACTTACTTGAAGCTTTAGCTAAACAAAAGCTATTAGGCTCTTTAGAGCTTATCTACTAGCTCTGGCTTATTTAAAATAAGCCAGTAATTGTCCATGAGAACCCTTCCATAATTGGTTCTCCTTCCAAAAGCTCATAAGTCCAAATTAGTTAAGGTGATTAAACTGATTTTATGATTTGAGGTATATTAAGGCTTGTTTAAGCTCAATCTAAGCTTATAGACTTAGAGAGCTTATGAAGAGCTTATAAAACAGTAATCATGACATTTGAATTTATAAAAGCTTTTAAGTAAAAACAGTTTATATAAAAGAGAACTATGATTTCATTAATTGAAAAAGAGATTACAATACTTTTGAAAGGGAAATTACAATAAGCTAAAAACGGATTTAAATAATATAAGCTACTACAAAAATTACCTAAATTAAGCTAAAACTTAGAAACTACTAATAATAAAAGCTACTAAAAAACTAGGTGATGTGTGTGTGTGATGGTGAGGGCTATTTATAGCCTGTTGATGAAGATTCTAGGCCTAAAATCCGTTAGACATTCCTTTGCAATCCATCCGTTCATTCCTTCAATCATTGGGTCTTCATTGTGGTTCGTTGGATCAAGCTTTGTGCACAAACGGATTGCCAGCGTGGCAATCCGTGATGTGACACTTTGTGCTTTCTCTGAGAGTAGATTTAGCGTAAAATGACCCTTTCCTTGTGCTTTCCTCTCTTCCACCATGTCATTCTTTGATGTGATTAGCCAATAGGATGCCTTTGATGACGTTTTAACTTGCCAAGGTGTACTTTAGCCCGAATTGACTATAGCACCCTTTAATTGATAAAAGCCCTTTGTTTTGATGAGGGGGCACGTTTGGGAAGATGGATGAATAGTAAAAACCCCTTGGCGCCCTTTTTTTATAACTGAAAACGGGTAAATAGAATTTAAACTTTGGGAGAATGACAAAAATGGTCCTTGTCTTTGTGTTATTAAAAGTTGTAGTGTAAAACAACTTTAAGAAAGGGCAACTTAAGTCCCTGTGGTTTAATGAAATGGGAATGGGTTTAGGGTTTTGGGCTTTTGGATCCGGGTATGGCCCATTTAGGTTTAGGGACCATTTGTGTGATTTTTGGAAAGTTGAGGGACTTAAATGGAATATTTTAGGATTTGTCTTCTAGTGAGTTGACTTCTGTTGACCCATAGTTGACTGAAGTTGACTTTCTTTGACTTTGGCTTTGAATCTTTGGCTCTCTTGTACTCTTCCGTTTCCCGTGTCCGTGTTTGCCCGTTTTTGACGGTTTTCTTGTGATTTTTGATATATCCGTACCTGCACACATATAAACACAAACCAAGCATATTTTTGCCATTTTTAGACTGTTTTGGGTTTAATTGGGCTATTTTTAAGTATAAACGGATATGTGTATTTTACACTTATCAAAATTCCCCAAACTAAACGATTGCGTATCCTCACGCAATATTACATGCCTTATAACCAAATACCTTGAAACTTCCCCAAACTAAACCTTTGAAAAGTAGCAAAGATTTTTGTTGAGAGAGCTAAGAGATCACAAGTTTATAAAAACCACCGAATATCCCATTTATAAAACTTTTTTTTCTCTTTTAAGATTTTTTCTTGATAATTAACACCTAACAACAACTTATTTGTTTTTGGACATAATGTATAGTTTTTATTACCTCCTTGGTACTTTAAGGATCATAGAACAAAAAGCACAATCTAAGTGTCTACAAGATAACTTATCATCCCGAATTTCTCACTTTTGCCCACGCTAACTTAAAAATAAGTCACCCGTTAAGTACGAGCTAAAATGCCTAAGACTACTTAAATTACAACTTGTGAATTTTCTCTTCCCGACATAAATCATATATTTAAGTGTGGTGTGCTAAATTAATTTAAACCTTAAACCACATATTAAGATAGTTGAAATCCGACCAAGCTTTACACATGGGCCTTTTGGGCTAATATGTTAATCACTTAATAAGATCACAACTCAAAGCAAACAAAAACCTCCTTAACTAAGACATCGTTAGTTCACTTGTCCCATGAATGACTTTCTTCTCTAACATCCCACCGTCATCGGGTAAGTGCTAAGGCTTTTGACACCCCATCCGGAGAATAATAATCGAGACGCATGAACTTCCGATGAAAAAGCCTTGTAGACTTTTGCAAACCTTAGATCAGAAGAATACCTTGGTTTTAGAAAAGGAAACTTTAACTATTTATTTTCTAACTTGCAACATTATTATTACATTTTACATTATTAGGCTAGGAATCGGTATCACTTTTCTTTCGACGACACATCGGCCACGCCTCCGACAAGAGCTCGTGTACTTATTATGATACCAACCCTAAATATACATCCTCCACCCTTTCTTTCGATGTCACATCGGGAGCGAACCGACAAATGCCCATGTACTTTATTGCGATGGAGTTTGTATATTAATTATTAACACTGAGGATTTATAACTTGCATCCTTTTTATTACCAACTACATTTTTATTTTATTTTTTATTAATTAATTAAACACATTATTTTTGCAAATAGAAAAATTTCGTTTTAGAAAACCAAAGTATAAACTTGAACTAAAATTCTTATTTACAAATGATGATTGACTTCATCATCGATAAAGCTTTTTCTCTGAATATGTTGATTAGACTTTTAAGAGCAAAACTCTAATTTGTAAAAATTAAAGAGAACACGTATAATTAATCATTTTAAGAACTTCGGGGAAGAAAAACCACAAGTTATTCTTATTAAGCCTTTAAGTAATTTCCAAAAAAACCTTGTTTAGCATCGCTGAATTCTAAAAACCACACTCATACTCTATTGCATTGCAATTAAAAACTCATAATAAAGATATCGCAAATACGTAGCCTAAAAAAATCCAACTCGGCATATTAAATCTACATTGATAAGCACAAGTCTTCATTTACTAACGATTTCAAGTCTAGCTTGTTTAAAGTCTACATGAGACTAGCACAAACTATCATCATTAATTGTTAAGGTATAAAGCTAAACTCTACACTACGATGGGCAAAAATTACTCTAATTCATACCAGCGGAAAACCTACATTTTGTCTTAACACACACACAAAAACACTACACACACACACCACACAAATCTATATATATATATATATATATATATATATATATATATATAATCTAATATTTATATGATTATTTTTTTAACTACTAATATTTTTATATTATTTTTTTTCATCATTCTTTTTCTACAAATAAGATCTTAAAATTTTAAAATTTTTGCTATTTTTGTGGGAAAACGGGTACGTGAGAACAAAACAATAGGTTACATCAAATCGATAGATTCCCTCCCCAAACTAAAACGAAACATTGTCCTCAATGTTTAAAAGTCCGGGTCTCTACTAAATCCAAAGCCTTAAAATATGCAAAGATAAACAGACATCGATAGTGAGATGAAAGTATATCGGATCTCCCCAAACTAATTTCAACACAAAGGATGAAAAGCTCGAGTGAAACGGGGATACAACACCGTAACTAGTAGTCTTCAAATTGTTGATCAATCTCTCAAAAAACGACAACAAAAACACAAACACCGAAGAAAACCGTAATGAGGATAGCCACAACACATCACAACACATTAAAAATAGAAAGAAAAATAGAAAAGGATAAGCATGAGGTGAACTCCCACGAAGCGGCTTGTTTTTTGTTACTGAGTCACAAGCTCGACTCGATCCCTGAATTTAGTTGTCCTTAGGGAAAGTTTGGAGATCCGGGATAACCAATGGTGGTGTATCCCACCATCTAGACAAGCTTAAGACTGTGCAGTTGACTTTGAAATTAAACCATCGGGATGAGACAATTTGGCATGGCTAAGGAAAAACTTACGGTAATAGTGAAAGGACCGACCATCAGACTTGAGTTTTCCGGCGAAAATCTTTAATCGGAGTTGAAAAGCAAGACCTTGATCCCAACATTTAAGATTCGATTATAGATGCTTTGATCGTTAAGTTTCTTTCGTCTTCTCCTGTAGATTAATGAATCTCCTAAGCATGATCCCCTCGAAGCTCGTTAAGTTCGTTAAGTTGGAGTTTCGAGACTCACCCGCGGTCTTGAGATCGAAGTTGGCATGCTTTAAGACCCAATATGCCTGTGTCTAACTCTACTGGTAAAAATGACACATTTTCCATAAACTAACTTGTAGGCGAGCATCCATTGGATTCTTGTAAGCGGGGTCGGAATGCCCACAATGCATCGTCTAACATGAAGCCGTGAGGCACTGGTTGGGGTTTTCCCTCCGAAAAAATACCGTCCTTTCTAAGATTGCTTTTAAGTCCACATTCGTCACCTCGACTTGGACCACTAGTTTGAGGGTGTAAGCGTAGAAAGGATGTTGTGACACCATATTTCGACAATAACTTTATCAAATTTTGTGTTAAAGAAATGGGTCCACGATCGCTATAAGAAGCTCTCGGTGCACCGTATGGGAGAAACTGGATGTCAAAAATTTTACAACTACTTAGCAACGTTGGTGGGGAGCGCCTTAAAGTCTTCAACCCATTTAGGAAAGATAATCGCCGGCTACAAGTATGTAATTTGTATTTCTCTTGATGAGGAAAAGGTCCCATGAAATTTAATACGCCATACAACGAAATTTACACAAACCTTGGATTTCATTTTGAGGCATCTCATCACGATGTGAAATTTTGCCTTGTCTTTGAAATGCATCACAAGATTTGATCAATTCGTAAGCATCCTTATAAATCGTAGGCCAAAAGAAACCGGCATCAAATACTTTCCGAGCGGTTATATTGGACACATGTGGCCCCCGTGGTCCCAAAATGACAACTTTGAGAATTTTCAAGAGCTTCTTGCCAAATACACACCTACGTATGGATTTGATCCGCACATATACGAAAGAGATAGGGATCATCCCAAAAGTAATGCTTTAACATCCTTAAAAACCTTCCTTTTATTGTTGAGTTTGACATCTTGATAAGAAAAGTCCTCCGCGTCGTAATTTTGCTATCTCAGCCAACCCGGGTATTTTGATTATCTTAGAAGTCACCGTATTCAATGTTTTCAAGAGGAAGGTTTCATAAATCTCCACTTAGGATCAAAACAATCTCATAGGGTTTCAAGAAAGAGAGGTGATCGGCTGCAAAGTTTCATCACCTTTGGTATCAATCACTTTAAAATCGAATTCCTGAAGAAGACAAGACCCTTCTAATCAAACTTGGCTATAGGCATCTTTCTTGTTGAAGAGGTATTTCAAAGCAGAGTGGTCCGTGTAAACAACACTTTTATTCATGATAAGATATGATCGAAACTTCTCAAAAGCGTAAACTACCGCAAGCATCTCTTTTTTCGTTGTTGTATAATTTGTTTCTGCTTCGGTCATCGTTTTGCTCGCATAGTGAATTTGTCTAAAATGCTTCTCAATTCTTTGCCCTAGAACCGCACCTATTGCATAATCACTTGCATCACACATGATTTCAAAAGGTTGCATAATCACTTAACATAAAACTCATGATAGATTTGATCCCTAAAAATCTTCAAGCTCACGGACATTCATAACATCCAACTTCACAATAGCATCGGGCCCTCTTTCCTCAGTAATCACAGGTTGCTTTGAGCAATATGTAAACGTTGCAAATTAATAAGCATGGGAACTCATGAGAGCTAACAAGCAAGCACTTTATTATTTAATGCAAATACACTTGACGTGCTTTTGGGATAGACTAGTGACTTAAAAAATTTTACTCGGCCCATAAAAATGGGAATCCGGCAGAGAACAAGTGGGGGAAGATGGTGTATAGGGTTTTAAGTTTGTGTCATGATAACATTTAGGACAATGAAAACCCCGTAAGTTATGGTTTATTATTGACCACAATATATAGGAAATTACATGAATGAAACCCTAATGGACCCTAAACTTACAAACCAGGCTTGGCCTATTTATCCTCTAATACCATACTTCATCTTGTTTACTTGACTCTTGATACTATGACTTGATATTGGTGCTTCAGGTGTATATCTTTGATCTTTGAGTATGAGTATGTGGTATACGTTTATTATTATGAAGTATCCAATCTTTCTTTAAAAAAATGAAGTATGTTCGCAATAACAATACTGCCATATTTAAAGCACTTGGTACGGGGCCTTTTTTTGCCTCGCGCTCCGATGGCGGAATCTGTATTCCAGTCCTCCATATAACATTATTCAATGATTTAAAACACAAAAGTAAATAAGATATTCAAGAAGAAATTGGTACACATTCAAACGTAGCGAAGAGCTTACATATACTATATACGTGATTTTTATTCTTCAACGACCACTCAGTTACCATCGAAAAGTGGAAATGAAACTCATGGTTTCCAAATTATCTCGAAAGGATCTTAACCATGGTGACAATTAAGTCTTGAAAAATTAAGTATAGAGGCTCACATCGGAAAACCTTTGTGAAGGGATAGCAATGAGTGGTTTTATCTTCCTTAGTGTTATGCCAAATCTTTCGGAAAAGTCATGTTCTTCACCCTTTGGCAAGCTCCAGTCAAACAAGTGCAAAAGCGAAGCCAAGATAAACATTTGCATTTTCTCAGCTAATGGAATACCTGGACACAATCTTCTCCCTGATCCAAAAGAAAGCGCGGCTTGAATTAATACCCTGTAGTCCCATGGTTATTCCTCGCTAGTTAAGAACCTCTCCGGATTGAACTCCAATGGATTGACCCAGTAACGAGGATCCCGGTGAATTGACCAAACGTTTAGAAACACGGAACAACCCTTTGGGATTGTGTATCCCCCGACTATGCAATCTTGGCTTGGCACCCGTGGAAGTATGAAAGGGAGTACAGGGTGCAACCGAAATGTTTCCTTAACCGTTGCATCAAGGTATTGTAGTTTTGGGAGATGAGATTCTTGGACATGATTGTTTACTCCTACGATACTTGATAATTCTTCTTGAACCTTTTTCATCACCCTATGATCTCTCATAATTTCAGCCATTGCCCATTCAATCAGTGTTGCCGTTGTTTCCGTTCCTGCTATCACAATGTTCTGATGCAACAAAACAAAACTCAAGATTAATAGATGGTAATGTCGCGTATCCACAGAATGAAGAATGCACTTATGCACAATGAACTCAAAAGAACGATATCATCTTAATAATTTTACTTAATACTTCCTCGTCCCAAAATAAATCTCCAACACAAGACAAACACACGTTTTTCAAAATGTTTAGTAGTTATTAAAACTTTAGTTTTATTTAGTAGAATTTTAATTTTACACTCTAACCAAAAACTGCATAGTTTTTATAAGTTTTGTGATTATAGTTCGTTTAAATGGTAATGTACAATACCCTTTTTTATGCGAACAATAGTTCTGAAAAAATAGCAAAATGGACTACAATTCTAAAATCGAGTGATGTGGTTTTAAGAATAAATCTTACCAAGATAAGCGCCTTAATCTTGGTGATGTTAAGCGATGTTGGACCTTCTTTATCCATGAGATCTAATAATATCTGTAAAAAATCTTTTTTTCCGTTATCTTGCCCAACTCCATCATGTGATTTTGTTGAGCTAGATTTGATTCGTTCTTCAATGATGCTTGTGAAAATATGATCCAACTTGTCCCGTTGTTTCTTCATGTCCCGCTGGACACCTTGTAGATCAAACCAAGCGAGACTAGGGAAGAAATCAGATAAATTTGGCTTTCCAAAAATCTCAACGATTTTTGCAGACACCAGTTGTAAGTCAGCTACAAAACTATCTCCAAAATGATCTAATGTACTATCAAAAAGCATGCTTGTTATGACGTTCGCTTCTGTCATGAAAGCGATCTCGCTAATATTGATTGGTGTATCAATATTACTAAAAACATTCATAATTGTTTTTCTAACTTGATCCCTTCGGAAAAAACCACATGCTTCAAGACTCTTGTTGCTCATGACTTCGTGGACAAATATCTTACGAAGTTTGCGCCAATGTGAGTTGTTTTTAGAAACTACTAAATCCTGGCCCCCGTAACTTATTACTGAAGAGGCAACTGTTTGGTCGCGGTTAGAAAAAGAAAACTGTGCTTGAAATCGGTCGTTACTTAACGACCGTTAATTTTTCTTTTTTTACAAAAATATACCTTCTAACACGTCCAACTGAAAACACCGGCCGCCAAACATCCCGCAGCGGAGCGCGTGTGAGCCTAACTTGTTTAACAAAATTATGAAAATAAGACATGATTAAAATCATTTTTAGTTATGGATATGATTAAATTCCCATGTTGATTTGATTAAGTGATTTTTTTTTTTGAACGGCAAATTGAAATTAATAAAAAAACTAGCAAGAAGCTAGAAAATTATAAGGATATGGATTTAGGACATTTTATCCAAGAAATCCAATCAATATTGTTTTTACATCTATTGGAACACCAAGTAAAAGAGTACGAAACAATATCATCAAAAAGAAGCTCCATACGCGGATGAGAAGATCCAAAAAGCACTTGGTTGCGGAATTTCCAAATCATCCACCACATAACATAAAAGACCCCTTCTAGCATTTCCTTTTGAGCTTTAGAAAACCGAGTAGTTTTGAACCAAGCAATCCATTCTTCGTAACAAGAAAAATCTGGAATATCAATTTCCCACCATCGAGCAATTTTACGCCATAAAGTCTGAGCTAAATTACAAGAGTAGAAAAGATGCGAGCATGATTCTCCAGCTAAACCACAATTTGGGCATATAATAGAATGAATATCAATCCCACGAAGTGAAAGGTTAAGTCTCGTGGGGAGCTTATCCAAACAAACTTTCCACGCTAAAATATTTACCTTTATTGGAACCACTCAAAATACCTCAGCTTATTCTTGGAAGGGAAGCCAGTAATGGAAGGGCTTCCAGGACCATACCAGCTTATCTTAGGATAAGCT
>BQNB010183126.1:0-10091 GCA_026074375.1 Tanacetum coccineum | reverse complement strand
TATATTCGAAGAGTTTCTACGACGAACTTAATTAGCCGATCGTCCAACAACGACATAGATAATCTTAAGAATGAATATCGTGATTTCCTTAATTACATACATCTCTTACGAACTTAGCCGATAGCCCAACAACAACTTATAGTAAAAGATTATGATTTCCTTCATCGCCTATCCTTTAGAAATAAAGATCAAATTATATTCTCCTTGAACTTTTTGTTTCAGGTATTATTTACTGTCTCACTTCTCAATTATACTAACATTTTATAACACTACAAGAAAAAGAGGCTTTAGTGACAAAAATTGAGTGACGACTTTCTTTTTTGGTCACTATTCGGTGACGATATAATTTATGGTCACTTTTTTTCGTCACTAGTAAAAAGTGAGTGACCAACCTTATAAGCGGTCACTATGTAGTCACTAAATTACAATCTAGGTATATATATCATGGGTGCTCACGGTCCGAAAATCGGAACGGACGGACCAAAACCGACTTTGGCCAAAACCCCGGATCAAAGACCGGATCGAAATGGTTCGGTCCGGTCCAATTAGGCATAATTGTCGTTTTTTTGTAAGACCGAACCGAATCGGACCAGACCGAGGACCGAAAAATGAGGAAAATGACGAACCGAAGACCGGACCGAAATAGGTTCAGTCCAGTCCGGTCGGTCCGGTTTCTCGGTTCGGTCCGGTCCACAGTCCGTTTTGCTCACCCCTAATATCTAATTTTAATATCAAACATAATCGGTAAATATATTACTTTTCATTAATATGTAAAAGTGAAAAAAAAATATTAAACTTATGAGAAAAATATTTTGTGCAAAAAATAACTTGGAAAAAAAAGCCACATTTTTTTTACTTTTAACACACGGCATTTCCCTTTTTTTTAATCAAACTTCAATAAATAACTCATCTCAAAAAAAAGATCCGACCCATCTCACTCTTCATATCAACTCATCTAAAAAAAATCAGATCCATCGCACCATGTAAATTCATCTCCAAACACCACATCAATCCACCATGTAAATTCGTTAAACTCTCATCGCTCATTTGAAATTAAAACACCACATCAATCCATCATCTTCAAGCTCTAATCGCTCGGTTGAAATCAGATTACGGATCGCTCGGTTGTGTGTCGGATTGGTTGGTTGTGTTACGGATTGCTCAGTTGTGTTACGGATCTCTCGGTTGTGTTACGGATTGCTCGGTTGTGTTACGGTTCGAAATCAAGCTCTCATTTGTGTTACGGTTCGGATTTCATCTAACTTCTCTGCTTGTTATGCTCATAAATTTGATTGCTAGGTTTAAATTAGGGCTTGTAATGTGAATTAGGTGAAATTTGATTATGTGATTAAAGTGTGGTTTCATTCGCTTTGCACATTTCTACTGTATACAATTTGATATAATTGTTGAGATGTTGCTATGATTAACCGTTTAGAAGGTAGGTTAGATTTTTATTTAATGTAAATTAGATAGTCGAATAGCAAGATGTATAATGTGTTAGCGGAAAATTTACAAACGTACATGTTTGCTTTTGAAAAGTTAATGTTATCCGCCAAAGAAATTGCTTAGAACCTAAACTTCGTTACACACATATATGAAAATTTATAGAAATAAACTATGCTTATGCTATGAGAATTTTGACAGTGAATGTATTATATTGTCAATATATATGTTAAGCCGAAACAAACACCCCCTTAGCATCACAAACTGATAAATACTTTTTGAGGATAGGCTATTTTTTGAGGTAATATGATATGTTTATGCTTATATTGTCCATATATATTGTACTTGCAATATTTGGGACATTAAGTTAAGTATGTGTGGAACTTCACCGATGTTTACGATAAGGGAAGATACTTTTTATACGTGCTTGAAAATTTTTTAGTATGTTGTTGTTAGATTGGTAATTTAATTTGGTGTGATATATAATGTGTTAGCGAAAAATTTACAAAGGTACATGTTTTTTATTTGAATTTTTGACTTTTAAAAGTCTTTTTTCTTCAACTTTGACCTTAATTATTTCTTCTTATGTTATATGATACTCAATGCAAAATATATGAATGGATAGAGTTTCGAATGTATTTTTCATTGGTATAATTTTCAGTAAGCATTATATAACATAAAGAAAATTATTTACGGTCAAAGTTTATGAAAAAAGAATTCAAAAAGTCAAAAATGAACACTTAATATGGGACGAAGGGAGTAGTAATATAATAATCTTACATTCGAATGGTAAAATTTAATGTGGTGGGTTAGCCTGATCAGATCCTTGTTTACCTGCACATAAATCTTCTGTTTTAACCTGACCCAACCTGCTATACCGCCCATGTCACCAACTAGCATCATCTATCTCTCGTACCAATCCCCATGATGTTTATGTCGAGTAACTGAAGCAAGTCTTTTCTATACTTACTACTACTTTCTAACATATTAATTGGTAGGGGTGTGGCTCATACTTCATTGCTGTTATGTATGTGGAGCATTGGTGTCAAGAGCATTTTAATTGTCTCACATTAGGAAGTCCAAATTCTTCCCATCTAGAAATGGCATGTTAAGCTCTTTAATGATTTTATAAAGAGTTTCGATAAAAACTTCAAGTTATTTTTTATATTGTTTTGTTTGGTAAGGCATTATAAGTCACTAGTGATCCTTTATTTGTGATTATCAGCTGCCACACCACATAGAAATTATAGTCTCAGCAGTTACCCAAATAAATGAGCCAGGCAGCTTGTATGGGATCATCCAGACTCACAAGGTACTATTATATTTCTTAAGCTTACTTCTGTAGATGCAGTACAATGAGTCTATGTTCATAAGCATACTGATCAACTTTTTTATGAGCTTTGTTAACATCTCTTACATTAAGTTTGTATGAATATGGTTGTTTTCCTTTAATGACTATCAAACAAGCCTAATAATTTTATACTCAGCTCGACTTAAGTCCACTAGAGTAGCTGGACTTGACTTATTACGAAGTTGTTTTTGGAGTATCTTAAGAGTTGGTCTTACTCAATGAAACCTGATGTATATGTTGGTTCATATGTATCTATAGAGCTTGTAAATGGGCAGGTTCGGTAAATTGTAACAACGATTTCTTAGAAAAAATAAGTCACCCAGGGGCCTGGTCGGCTGACTCTCCCAACAACTTTTATTTATTATTACAATAACTGATGTATTATACTGCCCGTAATTTTGATGTCTGACTGTTTGATTATTTTTTTTGTAGTATGAAGCTGCTTGGCGTGCAGGAAATTGGGATTTTTGAATTTTTCTATACTGTACATGGGCAATGGTTCTTCTAATTCAAGTCATCAAATCAGACACAATCATTTCAACCAAAGGTACATAATATGTCTCTGTCATTATTTTGACATCCACACTTTACGTGCTCGGTTGCTAGCTGTTTAAGGGCTTTTCAAGAGGGTGATATTTACTTGTGAATTATCAAAAGTGTACATACATTCTTAATTTTTGCTTCTTGCATGTCAACTGTCTTCTTTAATCTTAGAGATGAGTTTTCTGAGGTACATAGTGTTCATATCCGTATAATTCTGTATTTGATAATGTGATGCAGCAGGGTTGGGCATATAAATTTAATGTTTTGATATATTTTATGCAGTTGTCATGGTTAAACAAAGAATGGAGCTGCATTCCCAAGCGTGCACAAGTACATATGAACTTGTTGGAACCATTCATTGCATTCAGAAAAGTCATGCTTTAGATTTTGGAATCTGCATCTATTCTTCACAAGGTATGTTCTCAAACAAGGTAATGATTTTCGAAACACAAAACCAGTTCTTATAATAAAAATGATGTAATTTATCATTTTCCAGGGATACATATTTTCTCAAGCTGCTGCTGCATTGCATGAGTTTAAGTTCATATGCATTGGCTTGGAAGGGTATATTTTTATTTTATCTGTTAATTCACTTGTATGATTCTGTAACATTATTGCTTTATTGTCTTCCTTGTTATTTCCGGCTAAACAATAGGTAGTAAGTCTGCTACATTTCATTTTAACAAGATGCTACAATTTACATTTTACAACAAGTGGCCTCCAATTTTTTTAGTATAAATCATTGAAGTAATAAATCTGCAGACTTTAATTTTTGATCCATTCCATCTCTAAAAATCCTTAACCAGTTCATTATCCCTTTTGGTGGTGCGTGAAATCTTTTTGGGCAAAAACTACCATGTACCAAAAAATTACACGTTATTGATCTGAATCCATTACTAAACCTTGCACATTTTGCCTCTGGTAAACTATTTTGTTACTGATAGGTCGAAGTAGTAAGCTTCTGCGAGCTCGCAACCGCGTCAGAATGAATTGGACAAATAACTCTTGAAATGTTATCTCTGAAAATGGCTAATTGAAGGATGGACAGCTTAGCAGATGGAAGTTTATATTTTTTTTACAATTTTTTTTCGTTTTTTTAGTTGGGCAAGTGGCTTGCTGAAAAACGTTTTAGGGCAAGTTAGTTATTCAAACTACACACACTTTTAAACCGCTATTTTCTCTTTGATCTACTTCTTATTTTTCTTTCCTAAAGAGGACACCATAGACAAGCATTATTTCCGTTGATTTGGGGTATACTTGTGGGGTGTTTGTATTCGCTTTTGTTTTGAACAGATCAAAGCTGTTTCAGAAAGCTTTTTTAATTGGTTTTACCTCAGTAGATAAAGCAAATAAGTTCTTGACTGAGACCGTTTTTTTTCGCTTATTGTGTTTGAAACCCAGATTTTTAAGCCTTTTTTTATAATAATGATAATCTTAATGTTCTGACTTCGAGACTATTGATTTCCACTTCCTGTTTTTTCTGTAGAGCTTCTTCCCGTCTCAGTATTTTTTCCAACCACCAATCCGGGCAAGTTGGTCTTGGTGAGCCGACGGGGTGACCATCGGCGGAGGGGCCTGGCGTAAAGGGGAGAGGTTGAAACAGGCACGACCGTGTAGTAAGTTTTTTGATATGCCGACTGTTGGTTTTTTTAGTTGGCTGTTGTTGCGCGTGCAATTTACTTTGATCTCTTTTTAGTTGATCGTTCAAGATTGTTGCATGTGGATTGTCTTTAACATGTTTTCCACATATATGACATGCTAATTGATATCGAATTAAAACTAACTTTACAAATTTTGGACATATTCATTACTACTGATCTTTCCTTAACATATATAATTTGATTAGTAGTTTTTTAGTTTCTACTATGTATACGTTTCGTTATTTATTTAATAAACAATTTTTTACTTCAGTATATGTATTTAATTATGTCAATTCGTGACATCCACGTTGGGTCGAAATTTCGACCGTTATGTATTTGTAAATTAACATATTATGCAGATTTCGCATTTTTGATTATGATTGTTAGTTATTTCTGTTTTCAAAACAACATTTAAGCAGTGAATTTGGGTTTAGTTTTCTAAAAACGAAAATTAAATTGGATCTCAGTTTTTGTTATGGTGATTTGTTGGTTGGACCACCTCCCTCTTTGGTCTCTTACACCGCTTTTCTTGGATGTGATTTATTCTTGTGACTGACTTTCTCGTCACTTAATAGTAAACACTAGAGTGACGAAAAAACAATATCGTTCTCTAATTGCCTTTATGTGGTTTGGGTAATTTCCCCATGCAGTGGACCACTTATTTTCCGTCAATTAATTGACATCGTTTGCTGGCGGAACTTTTGGTCTTCTAAAACTAATAAGGGAAACTAAGTGCAAAATATGCGTCAACTCTTGTGTTTTTTGTAAGCTTTCGTAGTTTCGTTACACTGTAAGTGACATTAATTTAGGCATCATCCTGTGACGAATTCTGTTTAGTCTTCTAACTTTTTCTTTAATTTTAGTGACCGAAGCTATAGTGGACGACTGGATGTCGACTTTTAGTTTTCGGTCTCTAGCAGATGTAGTGACGAGTTTTACTACTGTTAGTGATGAAATCTGTTTTGTCACTATAGGTGGTTTTTCTTGTAGTGATTGTAAGTGCCCCTGTTACCTATTTATAGAACATCAGATAGAGAGGATTTGCATGGATCTTGATTTGCATTGATCTTAATAATATCTTAAGAGATTTCATATATATCCGATATGATATTTAAAGATTTCACATGGATTACATTCGTTCATATCTTTTATATTTTTCTCGTTTACGATCTTTAAAATCTCATTACATTGGACTCTTTTATTTTTGATGAGACTAGGATATTCTTTAGGACTATCATTTGGGCAACTATAACTGATTATATGATTAACGTAGAGTGCATGCTTGCTATTATGATGTTGCTTAATTCCATCCATGATGTATGGTAATGTATATATTAATTCCATATGGATGCTATGATATAGTATCCTATTCACCCATGAATGTGATTGTGTATGACAATTTATATGTGGTGGCCCATTAGTGGGTGGGTATTGTTGTTGAGGCATCAAGGAAGTCAATGAAAACACCATTGATAAGAGACGATTTGAGATGGTGAATCTCCCAATAAATAGATAAAATAATGATTTGATAAGACCTTTTGAGCGGGCAAAACTCCAAGAAATAAACGCTTTGTTCTCGAGTGCAAAACATAAAAAGGATATATGAAAAGGGTGAAAAAAAAGAAAAGTAGATGTGAGAAAAAAAAATTATTGGTTTTTACTAGAAAAACAGATAGATGGAACCAAATTAAACTTAAAAATCATCTTTGTAACAACTGACAATTTCGGGTTAACATTTATTTATAAACTTGAAAGTTTTATTCTAAACACGTGAATACCTGATTTTACGTATAACCGTTAGGTTAACCCGCGCATATCGAGAAACGTCTTTGAACACATTTCGTCGTCTAGACTAAGTGTAGTCTACGTTTAACTAGTACATTATCATTCTCATGAGCATGATTTACAAGTCATATGCACAGGGTTTATAACTTTTACGTAAGTCTTCCAAACTTGCATTATATTACATGCATGGATGCACAACATACCCAATGCCCTCACCACATTTGAGGTGTTATTTCTACTAGTATTTACCACTTTCAAAAAAAATTCCCTCTTTTTTTACTTCTAGAAATCAGCCCCCTTAAGTAGAATAACCAACAATTGCCTTATTGCTTAGTAAACCACCATTAACCTTCCTATACAAGCTTTTATACCTAGTTATCAAGCAAAGTCCTCTCTTCTCCTCTCCCTTTCCACCTTGAACGACACAAGGCACACCACAAGCCTCTAAATGCTTTGATCTATTGAGCTTAACACCATCTTGTGACTTCTAAAACACCATTTGACCTTACCCTAAATACACGTATAAAAGGAAGACCCATGTGACTAGTTTTACTTAACACTTTCAAATACACAATTCTCCCTATTTTCTCTCATATATTCAGCTGATCTAAGGGGAAACAAAAAGGATTTTCAAGATTTACTTAAGGGTTTTTACAAGAACTAGGGTTTGGTAATCAAAGATTAGGGTTTTCTAAGGCTATGGGTAGTTCTTGTGCACTTCTTGACCTCCTAATCACCACCATTCCTTGTAAGCATCTCATATAACTAATTTCACATATATTTTAATTTCTAAGCATCATTTCATATAACCACTATAGATTTGTTGTGTTGAAAGTTGTTTTAAACTTAGTTGTAAGAAACCGTAAATCCGTCTAGAAAAATAGGTTAACTTGTGAGCTTGTTTTAACCACTTTAAAGAACTTGTTTGGAAAATTTCTTTTCACAAACTTGTAATATAAGGTCTTAGGCATGTTTCTATACAATTTTATAAATTATGGAATTTTTTAGCATTTTCAAATAATTTTTGCAAAACAGTTTGTCAATCAGCTATGTTTCTGAGTTCGCATCTTGCAACTATATTTTGAATGCCTTAAAATTTGAATATGTGAAAGAGGTTATACATTTTGGAAAGGTAAGACATAGACCTAAGTGTGAGAGTTTGTTTCGGCTCAATTGGTTAAGAAACGAGTGAGATATGGTCGTTTAAAGTCGGGTGATTTTCTGGATAGCCCACATAATTTTTTGCCAAAGTGTAAAAGTGTTTACTTGAACTTTCTAAGTGTTGTGCACATGTAAAGCTTTGTAAAACTTCACTACAAGTGTATAGGGGTGATAAAACTTTATAAAACTCATATACATATACCATATGTCGTATTGTATCTAAGGCGTCTTAATTAATTAGGTCGTGATTAGGACATGTTGTATCGTGGAACTTGCGTATATTACCGTTGTAACAACTTGATTGAGGTGAGTTTCATAGTCCCACTTTTACTTGCATTATACTCGTTTTTAAATACTTTAGGGTGAGAATACATTGCTCGTTTTTACTTATGAACACAAGTACTTAAACTTTTACGTATTGACTAAGTTACTATTGCCATGAAGTTCCCACTGTCACACCCCGCCAAGGCGGAAACGCGAGGCGTAAACAAGAATGGATATCATCACAACACACGGTGTCTATATAGAGAATACTAAAATGAAAGCTAAAGTAAAGCAAAGACACAAAGTGTAACATCCGAGAATTTTCGAAATTTTGAATGACGATTTCAATCTTTGACTTTTAGGATCTGGCTTGACTTATAAGAACGATCATCTAAATCACGTTTTCACGACTCGGACTCTAAAGCAATTTGATGTGAAATGATATTCCAGACAACTTTTTAGTTTTGCCCGAGACCTGGAAACGAGCCGAAAAGGGCTAAAACAGCACCGCAAACATTATTCGAACAATATACAACGCGGACACACAAAAACAATTAAATTCGTTTTTAATTATCAGTATTTATTAAATAAAAATATTTAATAAATTAGTCATCATTTTATTCGAAAACGTTTGTCGATAACGCAAATATACGGGTTAAAAATTTATTTCTATTTTTACTTTCGGACGAGACATAATCGGGTTACCAAATAAATAACGGATATTTTTATAAATGTTATAAAAATATTTATGAAATACTATCAAGTAAATACTCATTTTTATCAGAAAAATGATTTGGAAAACAATGGCGCAAGTTTCGTGTATTGAATCGACCGTTAACTAGTCCAAATGAGTCCCGAACCAATATTTATAAAAGTTACTCAAATGTTACACTTTTGGCCCCTTGGAAATATTTACAAAGTAAACCCCGAACTTATTGGGACTTGCCACATATGTTTTATAACTTTTATATATATATATATAATTTATATATATTTTTCTTCATTTCATTTCATTCCATCTTTATACTTATACACACATACATAATACTCTCTCTCTCTCCCAAATAATCCGGCCACCCCTCCCCACCGCCGGCCACCACCTCCGGCCGCCGGAAAAGTTTTCCGACGGGCTTTTCCGGCTAACACCAAAAAGACTCCTTATCTCCCGATCTGTACTCGATCCCCATACCCACTCGCCCTCACTCGCACCATCTTTCTTCCCCCTCTCTCGAAGTTGCTGTCCCACGACAGCCTACCACCACCATCATCATCATCACACCGAAACCACCACCTCCACCATCGTCACCCCATCGACCACGCACCACCATCCTCGCCACCACTGCTGTACACCACGCAGGGTGCGTCGGGTTCGGGTCAGACCCGACAAGGGTACGTGGGGTTTGGTCTCAGCCCACGAAGAGGCATTTGGTTTTGTATAGAAAGAAGCAAAAGGGTGCGGTTGGCTGTTATAAACACCAAGGGGTGTTTGTTTGTTGGTGTGGGTCGGGTCGGGTTGACAGCGGGGTCAGCCGGGGAAGGTTGGGTTATCGGGTTTGGTTTATAATGATGTACGGGGGTGTTTGGTTATGGGTTTAGGTCGGGTTTTGGCTGTGGGAACGGCCGGGGACAGCCGGGGTGTCGGGCTAGGCTCGGGACAGCCGGGGGTGTTCGTTTGGTTTGTGGGATTCACAACACCTCGGGGGCTGCGTCGGGTTGTTAATACCCACAAGGGTTTGTTCGGGCTTTTAATACCAAAAAGGGTTGCGTTGGATTTGATATTATAACACCGCGGGGTGTTTGTTTGGCTGTCGAAAAGCCGAGACAGCCGAGGGGCTGTCGGGGTTGGGTTGTAACACAAAGGGGCGTTTGGTTCTTGTGGTTCACAGCCGGGTGCGTTTGGTTTA
>BQNB010183124.1:0-12432 GCA_026074375.1 Tanacetum coccineum | reverse complement strand
GACCATTGGTGACTGATTGACTGAACGATCGCTATTACGATTAGTCTTAAAGTTTATAATAAAACCTTAGGAATAACTACAAATCTTTTTATTGCCTTTGAGATAATAAGAGGTATTTGAATGTGTCTGACTTTTTACTGTGTTTTTTAGTTAAAATGTGAAGAAAAGAAAGAAAAATAGATGTTTGTTTTGTGCTTGAGTTTTTTTTCTAAAAGGGGACAAATAAGTGGAGAGGAAGATTAGAGGAATTTTTTTAGAAAAAAATCTCTCTTTTTTGGGAGGAAAAAGAAAGTAAAATTTAAAATATTTTGTGTAAAGGCTAATATGTCATTTTGTTAATACAAATAAGCCGTAAAAACATTTATTTATAGTTTACGATCTTTTTATGTTTTGTCGATAACAATTATAAAATCATTTTAAGTAGAAACTAAAATACATAAGAATTAAGCCTATAGTTTTCTAACTCATCATACTTATCATATATTCCACTACATACATTTTTAACAACACTCAAGGTTTTGTACACTAGTCTTTTAAGCATAATTATGTCTAAAACTAGTTTGATATGTTATTTACACAAAAGTAACTACACAATTCTTTTTGCAAGTGTCTATATTATTTTGGATCATACAAGTAACACAAAGTTACTTGCACAACTATTTTTAGTAAACACATAAAATTACACAAGGTAAAAATTACTTACAAAATCATTTTTACCTCATACATTACATCACTCACAAAGTTATTTTTTATGAATTGTCACTTCATGATCTTTTCATATCTAGGCCATATCTTGAAAGATCACACACGATTTTAGGAGATTTAATATCACAAAATCTTTTCAAATCTGGATTGTCAGTCCAGCTTGCCCGATCCCTTTCATTGCATTGGTCGGATTCCTTTCATTGCATTGGCCGGATCCCTTTTGGAGGTATATGTCGGATCCGGGTGAACAATGAAGAATTTGTATATAAATAACAAGCAAATTCTCACCAATTCTTCACCTATTCTCATACATTTTTACTTACATTATCATAGCATCATACTAACATTTGATCTCTGATCATTTTCATAGTTTACATTCCTTTTTAATGATTCTCTAAAGCTCTTCGTAGAAGACAAGATCACTACGTTTTTTATACAAGACTTTCAAGCCTCAAGTTACTTGTTGCTAGTCTTCATCATCATATCAAGATTATTGTGTTGATTCTTGTACAAAATTTATATTCATTGTAACATAAACTTGTAAAGTTAGATAGTGCTCGGGTTGGTTCTACCTTGTTTTGGAACCCGGTATTTAGATTTGTACAAGATAAAGTGTAAGCAGCATAAGGTTGGTTCTACCTCGAACTAAAACTCGGTATCTAGCGTTGTACTGGATAAAGTGTAAGTGACATTGTGAGGCTTCTCCGCTAGATAAGGAGCTCGTGGACATAGTGTTTACGAACTCTCTAGTTGGGTACTCGGAGAGTGAAGTAGGGCAAGGAAGGTGTCCTTGTAGCCGAACCACTATAAATACTTGTGTCACGATTCTGTCTCTCTTTACTTTTACTTCTTAAATGTCATAGTTATTATCGTTTATATTCTTCCATTCATAAGTATACATTTGTATACTTCAATATACAAAGATTTCACATATACTTGATCTAAATATTATGAAACGTAATTTTAAACGGTAAAATTATGCAACCCCCTTCTAGTTTTACACACATTGTTTAAAAATTTGGAACTAATAACTACATAGCATACATGTAATTTGAACAAGTTATTTTTATTTTCCTCTGACTTAAAAACATAATTTATGATTACAAGCCTTTTCATTTCACAGATTTTAAGAACACATATAACAACCCTTCATTTCTTTTGTGTTATGTGTGTGACAAAGAAGACAAATAGGCTAAAATACTGTAATACCCTCGTGTGAGCTACAATTATTTTTTGATTTATCATAAGTAGAATTCACATAAGTAGTAGCGCGTATAGGGGGAGGGAACCGCAAAGCTAAGCTTTACGGAGCTAATGATGAACTTTGAAGGACATCGTATATAAAGACGGATAGTGTTACACAGTTTAAAGATAAAGACTATTCATCCCGAAAAAAGATAAAAGATTGTAATAGTGGTTTACACAGAGGCTAAAGGTGTAATTTATTTTAAATTTATAAAGTTGTTAAAAATCATGGATAATGATAAGTTTCTTTAGTGCATATAATTTATATTTAAAAATTAACAGTTAAAGTTTTGTTAATTACCTTTTCATTTTGTTTTTTTTGTAAAATTGATGTCTTTATAATGTTTTTTTTGTTGGCTAATACCCGTGCACGCACGGGGTTTAGACATTAAATTTTAATTGAGTGTTAAATTTGCAAGGGTTGTTATTTTTTCCTATTTGCACATTGAATGTCTTGATTACCATTATTTTAATAATTGTGAATGCGGGTTTCTTTTAATTTAAACAATTGTAACAGTTATAATAAATGTTTTCTACCATATTAAACAAAAAATGTTAATCCTCATGTTTGTCAATTACATTGTTTGTGTTAATAATAATTTAGCCGTATTTAATATTAAAACCCGTGTACGCATGTGATAAACTTATAAAATAGAATAACAATGAGTCCTTATTGAACGCATATAGTAAAAATATTTTTTTGGGATATTCTTACTTAAACTCATAAAAAAGAAAAACATGAGTTGTTCGTATGCATACGACGTCGTCTATTTGTTTCAGTGTTGCAAAAATCGGTCTAGGCGGCCGATTAATCAGCGCCTAGGCGCTAGGCGGCGATTAACCGCCTTGATTTTCACTAATCGGTCTTATTAATCGGTTTGGTCAAAAATCGACCAACATACTGATTAATAAAATAGAAATCGGCCAAATCGGGCATAAATCGGCCAAATCGGACAAAAATCGGCTAAATAGGGCATATACTTTCAAAATTTTATAATTTTATATAAAAAAATCCAATCCGATTAATCCCCGCATAACCGATTAATCGTTAGACGGTACCGGAGCGCCTAGCTAGTGCCTAGCGATTTTTTGCAACCTTGATTTGTTTATATACACAATAATTCGTGCTTTCATTCTGATATTAAAAATCTTGTGCATATATATGTTGTATTTTTAAAACAACATATATGTTGTATTTTTTAGAAAATAAATTCTAGGGGTACAACGTCTAAGGTGTTATTTGTTTATTTTTTTAAGTTATTAAAAAACATGAAAACTTATAAATTTACATTTGAGTTTTTCTAATATGTGCCCCAGAGGCACATGATAAGAGGAGACAAGAGCTGATGTGTCAGCTCCTGATTGGTCAGCAGGTAATATCATTGTCCCTTCAGGAGCTGATCAATTATTTGCTGACCAATTAGGAGCTGACACATCAACTCTTGTCCCCTCCTTATCATATGCCACTGGGGGCACATATTAGAAAAACCCTTTACATTTAACTCCATGTTATTTATTTAAAATTTAACCACTAAAGTTTTATTATTTACCTCATCTTTTTAAAAAAATTTGTTTTCACAAATTTGATACATATTTTTTATGTGTTTTTTCTTCACCAAAATTTTCAATTTTGACCAAATTAGATTTAATTTTGACTTTTTTTAACCAATCAGATCGCACGATTTTGTCTACGTGTCAAAATCAAGCATTGTGATTGGTCCAAAAAAAATTTATAAGATAAAATTTTATAAAAAAATCCTTATAAAAAAATTCAAAATGATGTAATTTTGTTTATTATAACTTTATATAAAGATTAGAAATTGAGAAAAGTGCCAAGTTAAAGCATTTATGAGACCCACCGGAGACCCGGTTTTAATGGGTTTCGGCGGGTTTCCTGGCGACCCACCTAAATGCTCCGACCCATTATAACTTTTGTATTATTTTTTACCTAACCACGTCATAAGATACGTGTCTCTCCTCCCACCAACAGACACACACAGATCAATCTTCTCCACTTTCGTCTTCTCTTCCATCCACCGTCCCACTTTATTTTTCATCCATCTTTTGGCTTAATCCTCTTCAAACATATAAACATACACACATCTTCTTCAATCTTTTGCCTAATCCAAGCAATTGATTTTTATACGGGTTTTGTTTGATTTGTGTTGTGAGATGGGTTCATGCAATCCTATGGCATATGAAAAATCATCAGGTGTGTTTTTTTGACCTAATTTATGTGTATAAATAAATTTAGATTTATATAAAAAAGATTAGGGTTTTTTTGTTTTTATGAGGGGTTTTTGTTTCAATGTTTATTGATTGGTTGTAATTTATGTGTTGTTCTTTTGTTATAGGAAAAATTGTTATGAATGTGAAGTTTAGGCCGGATAGGTGGTGTTTGCTGCAAAAGTGATATTTGTTTCTGGTCTTTGTATGCTACATATGAGTTTGGGAGGTAAGCATTGAGGCTTTTTATACATAAATTTTGTGGTTTTTTTGGTGGTTAAGCTGGTAGGTTGCTTTTTTAGGCTTATGGGGTTGTTTATTTGAGCTTATGGGGCTTATTTATAAGATTTGATTTGAATAATTTTAAGATTTGGAAAGCTCATAGGCTCATTTTCTATGCATATGAGCTTAGGCACTTAAATAAGCCATAGACTCGGTTTGATAAGCGATGGAGTAAAAGTGTTTTTTTTTACTTAAATTTGTTAAAAAAAGTAGCAAGAATCGGGTTACAAAAAAGGCCGTTTTATTCGATTTGTGTTTAATGAAGTTGGAATTGATGTTTTCTGTTTTTGTTTTCAAATTGTGGTTTAGTTGAAGGCGAACCGCTAGCTCAAAAGTTTTTTATATGTTCGTTTTATAGGCAATAATGAAGTGAAGGAGGAGAAAGAGACCCACGTGCAAGCTTAATAAGCTAGCAGCCATGACGGATATATCTTTTCCCTTGGGTGTTTGCCTATCCATATGGATGTTTGGCATGTATTTGGGTTGATTCGGGGAGCGCTAGGCTTATTTGCATCGTGGCAAGACAAGCTTAATAAGTTGGCAGCCATGGCGTATATATCCTTTTTTTCCAGCTGTTTGCTTATCCGCGTCCCATAATTCAAAAAAAGGAACCGAGTTTGTGGCGGAGAATTAACAGTTAAAAAAAAGCAACGCCTATTGTGGCAGGCTGTGATGAGCCTGAACGGCTTTCATAAAGATGTGACCAAACATATCTTGGCGGGGCGACCTATTATGGTCGCAGCCATGGAGGACATATCCTCTTTAATCTGCTGCTAGCCTGTCTGAGCCTCTTATACATTGTTCGCTTATGCTTACACTGTCGTTGGCTGATTCTGGGCTAATGGTTGCTTAACCTATTTGTGGTTTATAAGCGTTTGCTTTGCTAAAATATCACAGGCCAGCAGAGAATGTGGTTGTAGCTATGGCTTCCAATGTTGCGACGAGACTGATGGTGCTATTGATTACAACAGGCTGTGATGAATTTGAAAAGATTCGATTAAAGTCGTGAATGGTCGCGTCTTGGCGGGGCAAACTATTAGGTTTGCAGCCATGGCGGGTGTATCCGCTTTTCTCGATAGTTAATCAATTTGAGCCTTATAACCGTTTGCTTTGTTGAAATATCACAGGCCAACAGAGAATGTGGTTGTAGCTATGGCTTCCAATGTTGAGACGAGACTGATGGTGATATTGATTACAACAGGCTGTGACGAATTTGAAAAGATTCGATTAAAGTCGTGAATGGCCGCGTCTTGGCGGGGCAAACTATTAGGTTTGCAGCCATGGCGGGTGTATCCGCTTTTCTTGATAGTTAATCAATCTGAGCCTCATAGATACATCTACCTAATTTTTTAATTTAGTTTTTTTTTGTGAAATTAGGGGCGTTTGGGATTGGGATTTCAGAAAGTTTAGTTGCATCACTTAGGCTGAGTTTTATCCATTGCTCAGTCGTAATTTTTTTATTATTTTGTATCTCAAGTATAAATTGTGGTGTTTATTTTTTTAAAGTATGCTATAGATAGATTTGCATCTGTCAGAAATAGCCTAATTATCGGCTTGATCTAATTATGTTGCATCAGAAAGTTAGATGGAAAACTAACGTCATTTGATTTGTAGATCCCGATAATGAAAAACCGACCGGGAGGATATCTTCTACATCACAGATAGCGGCAAAGAACAACTTGAAGGATCCCCATTCCTTGAGAGGCTAAAAAAGAAGAATTTTGAGGTACAGTTTCTTTACTGAAAAGTAATGTTACAAGTGTTGATTTACGTTTCGTGACAAAGTTAACTGTTTCGTTCTTCGTTTGCTTTCCACAGTGTCAAAGAGCGGAAAGAAGAGGAAGAACGTCGCACACTTATGCTGGAACTGAGGTTGTTCTTATCAGAACACCAAGTACACTTGCTCTGTGGGTACCATAAAATGTGAAATTGTAAAACGTGAGAGTTGTAGGAGACTGAATGGTAGTACTCCAAGTGGTAAGAAGTTTAGTGCGGATCAAACAGGTGCTGGGATTAATCCAGTCATTGCAGAAGCTGCATCTGATGTAGTTGTAGAAAATTAGATTCCTGAATCATCGTTGTCTACCCAGAACAGTTCACATGTTGTCATTCCCGCTCAGGAAAACCAGCATGCAGAAGGTAACTCCCATTGGCTTTGGGAGCTTTATACGAATCTATCTTACATATGACGTGAGCTTACTTTGCCTGGCCTTATCTATTCTCTTTCTTCCTCTTATACAGAAGTTATTTTCATAGTTTTTCATTGGATCTCATTATCATAGTAACTGTTTCGTTCTTTCGTTGGTTAATTTATTTGTCTTCTTCGCACCAGATGTAGTGTCAAAAGAGCGGAAAGACAGTGAAAGGAATATCGTCTACGACACACTTTTATGGCTGCGAGGGACTTACTTTGAGGTTTTTCTTATCAGAACAACCAATTACACTTGCTCTGTGGGAAGCCATAAAATTGAAATATGTAAAACGTGAGGAGTTGTAGGAGCTGTAAATTGGTAGTACTCCAAGTGGTAAGTTAAGTTATAGAAGTAGCTGCAGGATACAAACAGGTGCTAGGGATTAATCCAGTTCATAATGAGACAAAGGCTGCATCAAATTGTAGTTGTAGAAAATTAGAAACACTGAAGAAGTCATCGCGTTGACTACCCAGAAGCATTGTTTCACCATGTAATGTAGTTTCATTCACTCGCATGATCACCCCTAGCATCAGGAAAAACCACCCCCCTCATAAGCATGAAGGCGTAAGACTTCCCATTGGCTTTCGAGGAGGGCTTTCTAATATAGCGGAATCATATCTTACATATGAGAGTAGAGGTGAGCTTACTGATTTATCCTGCCTAAATCAACTATCTACACTCTTATCATAATCCTCTTTACACTACATGAAGTTATTTTATACATAGTCTTTTCATTGGAATGCTAATTTAATCATTAGTCAAACAGGTTTTTCGACTAATAATATACCCTGTTGTAGAAAATTTCGAAAAGTGCGTGTTGGTGAATTGAAACTATGTGTCATGTCAATTTTTTATAATTTTTATTTATTAAAGGCCTAAAATTCTAAGAATGGAAAAATAATCGAGAAAGAACTCAACCAAAAGATCTACTCACGTCACGGTAGCTCTCTAACCAACTAACTCACAAAGAAGAGCGGAGAAAAGGGAAAGAGCGCGGCTCTTTTAGAATAACCCTTTGTCCCTTGAGGCGATCCGAAGACCCGACCTGCCTACTCTCTTTAATGAATAAGCCAACTAGAGGTGAGCCGTACCTGGCGAGTGTCAAAAATGGGAGTGTTTTGATCTTTTGTTGCGATGATATTATGATAATACTCTATTAAGAGTATTATATTATTGTTGATTCTTTTTTTAAAATTTTTTTTTTTATGTTTTTGATTATATAACAAGAATGTAACTTTCCCGGTGGAAAGGATCTTCTCGACTTTACTTCAACGAATATCCTCAAAAATCGTTCACGTCTTCCCCGGCAACGGCGCCAAAATTTGATTCAGTCGAAAGCACTAGTCAAATTTATATATATATAGTATTAATCCCGTGAAAATTCTTTCCAAATTACTTCTCAAACAAGAGAAATAAAAGGATAAAATCTCACTAAAGAAAACACAATATGTATATTTTTAACCGGGAAGTATTTCTTCTCGGGTCGTATCCCAACGAAGTCGTGAATTGAGATTTGGGAATAATTCGGATTCGAGTCAAGAATTGATAAAGGATTTTTGAACTTTTGATTATACTACAAATATAAAAGCATAAACTAAAAACAATTAACTAGCATGAAATTTGAATGCACGAAAATTAACACGTGAGCTAAAACTGAAATTTAAAATCTAAGGCACTATTTTTAAAAAAATTTATACCTAAAAATCACAAATTTAAAAAGAAAATTTTAGGAAAAGGAATGAGAATTTTTTAACTATTTTTGAATTTTTTATGAATTTCTAAAGAAAAATGAATTACTAAAAATAAACTTTTTCTAAAAATTAACACTAAAATTCTATTTTTATTTTTCAAAAATACTAGAGTGAAAAATAAAATTTTCACAAAAAAGAATTAAAATTTTTCAAACATTTTTCTATTTTCTAAGATTTATTAAAGAAAAAGAAATCACTTAAAATCTATTTAAATTCCTAGAAAATACAGATTTAACTGGAAAAATAAAGAAAAATGCTTTTTATCTACTTTAAATGTGCAGAAATCTAGAGGTACAAAAATGCCCAAATTTTATAAGCCAATTGAACCCTAATTTTATCAATTAAAAACTAACCCTAATTTTATTAAAACAAAATTAAAAATATTAAAACTATTTTAATATTCCTAAAAGTCTAGGGTAGAAAGTGTAAAGAAAGAGAGAAAAGGGTAGGCGGGGTAACTGTTGGAAATTTACATTCTAGTGAAAACGGGTAACCCTATACTATTGAAAATTTATAAATCAAACCCTACGATTATGCTTATTTTTGGCTTATTTAAAAAATAAAAATCAGCTAAAACTTAAAACTACAAAGTTGAAGAAGAGCTTATATTCTACAACTTTAACAAAGGCACTAACTACTTTTAACAACTTAATAAGCTAGAAAATTAAGCATTTTAAAACTGTTACAGAAACTAAGCTTTTTCTAGCTTTTTCAAACTTTAGCTTTTATCTAGCTTATTTCTAAATGAAAATTAAAACTAAAAGTTGCTAAATGAAGCTTAAGATGTGTACTGTGGACTTCTAAAAAGTAATAAGCTAAGAGTAAACAAGATTATAAAGAGATTTGCTATTGAAAAGTGAAAGTTTCAGCTTATAACTGAATTTAAGCTTTTCCTAATAAGCTATCTAGCTTATTACTAATCCTTAGAAGCTGAATTTTTGATAAGCTAAAAAACTCAAAACTAATCCCTAGAAGCTAAAATTTTGGAAATAAGCTAAACTATGAATATTGTACAAACCTAGATAAAAGGATTTTGGTATAAACAACTAGGAATGAGAAATCTAAAAGATATAAGCAAGTAATTTCAACTGCTGCTATACTACTTTTGCAAGTACAAATAAGCTAAACTAAAAGCTTAAAATGAAAATTAAGAGATTAATTTTGTAAAGCTAATGGAGTACTAATAAAAATGTTAATTCTAAACTCTAACTCCTAATTTTAAAAGCTTAAGGACAGCTAGAAAAGTGAATAGCAACAACAGTATTAACTAAGTTAATACTGCTGTTGCTGATGCAATTGGCCAAAGGTTTAAATGCAGGCTAAGTTTCTAGAGTGAGAACTTATAAACCACTCACTAAATGCATTTGAGTGAACACTAATCCAATTTGAACTCTAAAATGCTTGTGAAACACTTAATCACTAAATCTAATTTGAACTTAAAACTGCCCTGGTGCTAGTAGAGACTTTTTAAGCTCTAAACTTTGAATTTCTACAAACTAATTCTTAAAACCACTTTAAAACTTGATTATAACACTTAACTCAACTGACTTATGTAAATTTTCCAACTAAATTTGACTTTAAGAGTCAAAGACACTTAAATCCAAACACTAGTTAACACTAACTGTCCCAAATGAATTTGACTTAAAATCTATTTTAAAACTAGAAATGTTAAAACCTTATATCTACTCAGACTAGAAATCACCTAATTAAGCTAATTGAGCAATAAAACCTACAGCTTATTAAAAGGAATAAGCTAGTTTATCAGCTAGCTTATTCTACTATTTGACAGAATTTCAAGTAATGAGAGCTTATTGGATTCTAGCTACAACAGCTTAAAGACATTCTAATATCTAAACTAACCAATCAATTTTGAACAGGATTAAGCTCAAGAAAAACAAAGGAATAAGCTACATGAATTAAGCTAAATATATGCTAAAATCAAGAACATGAAGCTAACCCTTTGCACTTGTAGACTTTAACCCTTAGGTCACTCTTTCTGTGTGAGTGGGACCTCAAATCAAACTATATGGCTACCTTAGGCCTCTAAACCAATAAGCTTTAAGCTCAATAAGCTAAATGTAGCTTATTACTACTTTATGCTTAAAATTGATCAATGGAATTCAACATGACAAAATTGAACACTAATAGACAAAAATAGTATTTAGAGACTTTTTAGCAATATTAGAACAACTTGAGAACTAGAGAAAACAAAATAAGCTAAAATGAGCTTATTACAAGCTTATTGTCTAAAAACAGCTTTTTATATGAAAACTTGAACACAAACATCAACTGAACTAGCTTTATTGCTTTTAAATGAAGAGTACAAGTTTAAAAACAGGAAGTACAACTGAACTTGAAAGTTTAAAAGGCTTAAATCGCAAAATGAATAGTACACGTGAGTAAAAAGGAAAAATTACAAAGAAAACTGAAAAAATTCACACACACACTAACTAACTCTCTAAATCGAATTAAGAGCTCCTATTTATAGTTGAGAGTGAAGAGAGGATGAGAGCTTCAATCCTTTATAGCCGTTGGATCTCTTTGGTTTGAATCTTGGCCGTTAGATGTCTTTGATGAGGTGTTCGAACCAATTGGATGTTGCCACGTGTGCGAAATGATGTGGACATGGGTAAAATACGAGGTAGGGTTGAAGGGAGAAACGGGAAAGGAGATTTAGGAAGTTGGGTTTGTTTCGAATTTTTGGCGGGAAAGGTTGTTATAAGGTGGTTAGGGGAAAGTTAAACCCCGCGTTTCATTTGAAAGTTCGACATAATTGCACAACCAGTCCTTGTGTTTCTCTCTTCACTGCGTTTCATTCCAACAATTGTAGTGTAAAAGTATCTTTCAAACTTTTCACTTCTAGTCCTTGTGGTTCCATTCTTCTTTTTCCTCTTTATAATCAACTTTCTCACTTTGACAACTTTGGCCCTTGAACTTTTAAAACATCCAAATGAGCCATTAATCTTTGAAAACTTGTCAACATTTATCCCTTGACTTCAATTTGGTTTTTATTGACTTTCTTTTCTTGTTGTCGGCTGATCCGGCTTTTAAGATTGGCTTTCATTCTTCACTCTTGTCTTGTCTTTTCCGTTTCTTGTCGGTTTTTTGCTGATTTTGCTCACTTTTGTCTTTGTCATATCAAATCCTGCACAATAGACACAAAAGCACACAAATTTCTATTCTTTTGGCATTTTTTTGCTTTTATTTGGCAAAATCCCGGGTATTTAATATATACAATTAAGCATTTATCAAAATTCCCCAAACTAAAGGATTGCCGTGTCCTCACGCAATTTTATTAAGTGTACACTTTGTAAACTAACAAGTTTCCAAAATGCCCTTGTTTTCACCTTTTATGAATCACCTTTTAAACATCTTAAGCTTTTTCTCAACATTTTATCTCATGGAAACACATTAATGGCAATCATTGCAATTTTGCAACTTTTAGGCTCATTGAAATAGGCTACTCCCGATTAATAGAGCACAAAAGAGGAAAATTCATCTTCCCTGACTTTTCACTAGACTAAACAAAGCTATTAAACAAGATCATTGTCAATATAAGTCCAAATGGTTAAGCTCTTATACTTACAACTTGTGAACTTTTCACTCCCAAGAATAAATTAATGATTAAGATGTGTGCACTCTTTTCAACTCAACCATAGATCAATTTATCTTTATAGTTGAAATCCATCTAAGCTTTACACTTAAGCTTTGTGAGCTAAAATGTTAATAACATAGATAAACCTCGACGCAAAGCTAAAAGAGATTAGGAAACAAAACTTATAACTTGATTTTAGAAAATGAAATTTTAACCATTCTTTTATTTTCAATATACTATAAAAAAAATTTTTTTTTCAATAGGAATGTTGTTCTTAGTTTGAACCCCCACTCCGCTACTAACGTTTGTGGGATATCGCTACTAACGTTTGTGGGATATCGCGACAACACCTTCTTCCTACAAAGCTTAGAATCCAAAGTTCCTTAGTTGCAATCACCACCTAGGCCGCGCTCCCTAGTGATGAATGCCTATGAAC
>BQNB010183123.1:0-11320 GCA_026074375.1 Tanacetum coccineum | reverse complement strand
ATTTATTCGAGTGAAAAAGTAGTACTTAACATAGTAAGTAGATATTACATTGATGAAAATACTAGAAAATTACGGGTTGTTATAAGGCACTTTACATTGGGGATCCAAACGACAAAGATTCTACGGATATGCAACCAACAGGGTGTCCAAACATGATGTATACTCCACCAAACGAATTCTGGCAGTGACCAATGTCAAAGTTAACAAGTGGTATGGTTTTGGTCATTTGGAGGAAATTGAAGTTAGAAGAGAAAATCATCAATTATACAAGTTCATGAAAGGTGACTTTCCAAGACTTCATCTGAACGACATCGAGGAAATGTTGCTTCTCGTTGTTCAAAACAAGCTCTTCAATCTCAACTGTGACGTCATTGTCGATTTAGCTGTGTGATTTGATGCGTTTAGCTATATATAATATATAATATAAATATATAACTAAAATACCCAATATCAATAATAGAAGAGTGAGAGTATTCCAAGAGGGTTTTAAGAAGAAAATTACTTTTATCCAAAGCAAAGTCTAAAAAAAACCTTCTTGGGTCATATCCCGACGATGCGTGAATTGAGAATCAAGTATCGTTTGTGGAACAATGCTTGAATATCACAAATTTGGATTTGGTTTTCTAATTCTACTGGAAAAAAGCAATTAAAGGGCAAGCTAAACTAAGAACGAAAGCAATTATGAATTTAAAAACACGAAAAACGATAACGGGACTCAAAACCCGTGCTTAAAAAAACTAAATTATAAAAGCTTAACCCTAAATCTTAAATTTAATTTTTATAAGTCCTAAATGATAAAAAAATTAAAAAAAAGAATTATATTTTTTTGATTTTGATTTTATTTATTATGAATTTAAAACTGATTTAATCTAAAAAATTAATTAAAAATACTAAATTAAATTGGAAAATTCAGGAAAAGTACTCCTAACTAAGGAGAATCAAAGAAAAATAAAAACTTAGAAAAATGCTGAACAAATAAGCAGAAAATAAGCTATTAAGCCCGAATAAGCATAAACTGGTAAAAAGACTATAAATATTAAATAACACAAACTAGGAATGAAAAAGTCCCAAGGGCAGATGGTGAGTGTGGGGTGTGCTAAGGTGTATGCTATATGAAGGGGGAGGTCACAGGTTCGAACCCTGTGGCTTCCATTTTTGAAAAACTATTTTTTTATTTTTCTTTTAAAAACTTAAAGAACAAATGAAAATAAGCAACTTTAATTAAAGGAACTATATTTGAAACTTATTAATAAGCTAAGAAAAAGCTAATTGAAAGTGACAGATTAGGCCTTTTTAGACTTTTAGCTTTTAGCTATACTGCTAGGCTTATATGGACTCAATAAGCTTAATAGAAAACAAATAAGCTGAAAGCAGACCTAATCCTATACCTAATAAGCACTAATGAACAGGAAATAAGCTAAAAAGCATCTAAATGCAAAAACAGTTGACTCAAAAGGAGACTTTAAAGGACTTGACCACAGTTTTTGGCTAAGAATTAAGACAAATTAAGCATAGGGATTAAGCTAAGAAGTGAAAACAAATAAAATACTATAAGCTACTGACACAAATAAGCAAAAAAATGAGCAAGCTAACTAAAGAAATAAGCTAGAAAAGGGCAACATGAAAATGACAGACACACTACTATGTTTTTAGGACTTTTTAGATGAATTGCCTACTTGCAGCAAGGTTTCAAGACTCAAAATTAATTGTGACACAATAGAAACTCAAAACAAATTAAGCTACTACTACAATGAGCTAAGTTTAATCAAAATTTAACAAAGTTAAGCTAGGATAAGGCCTAATAAGATCTGCATATTAAGCCATTAAGAGCAAACCTAACTACTTGACTGAATTTGACTAAAAATACTTAAAAGACTATTTGAACAACTAAGAACTCAAAACAGATACATATTGGTACATAAGAAACTTGTTTAGCTTACAAATACCATACCTCTAATAGGATTTTAAGAACTTCCAAAAATAAGCTGAATGAAACCTAAATGAACTAGAAGATTTAAACAATGGATAAAATAAACATCTAAACTTAATAAAACTTATTTTTAAACTTTCAAAAACTAACATTTAGACGAAATTAAGGCTTATGAAACTGACTCAATGACCCAAAGACAGAATTTACCTCATTTGACCCATTTTACATCCTTGTCCCAAACACCCCTTTAAACTTTGAAAATGCATTTTAAAACTAAGACAGGCTTATATAAGCTGAGATTTTTAAAAACAGATGATGAACAATGGATATCAAGCACAAATAAGCAACAAGAACACAGAGTTAAGCACTAGAAAGAAGCTAATAAGAATAAGCAGTATGAAAAGCTAAAACGACAGATGTTATATTCAAAACATAAACAAATAAGATTTAAACTACAAGAAAGCATGGATAAGCATTAGACATCAATAATAAGCACTAAATAAGCAGTTAAAATAAGCTAACAGTAAAATAAGCTATAAAGGTAAAAATGAAACTTACAATGCCCTTTGCTTAAACAAGGGCTTAAATGGCTCTTAGAGCTATATCAACAAGCTTCAGCTTATCTTATGATAAGCTGGTAAGTCCATAAGCCCATCCACATTTGGCTTATCATCCAACTAAAGCTGAGGTATTTTGATAGTGGATAATGAAACAGTAAAAGCTTAAATAAGCTTTTGAGAAAGCTTGAGTGAGTTTTTCAGGTTTTAGAGAGCTTAAAGAGTTTATAAGATTAAAATTTAGAACACTAGAATAAGCTGAAAAATGTATAAAGAGTTAAGACAGTTTAAAAACATAATTTCATTAAACTTAAAAAGATTACAATGCTTGAAAAAAAATACAATAAGTAAAAACAAATAAGCTGTAAATAAATTTAAAAACAAGACTACTCTACTCCTACATTACATGAGTTCAAATGTCGAAAATAAGCCCCATTTTATAAGCTGTTCATGAAGCTTGGGGTGTGTTAGTTGTGTTTCTTGTGTGAGGGCTTCAAAAGCATAATCATAGCCATCAAAAAGTCTTGTTCTCCAAGCCAATTCATCACAGCCCTTCATCTTTGTCTTCAAATCATCACCCAATAAGAATTCGAGGGATTGCCAACATGGAATTGGATTTATGTGAAGTGGGGTAGTATGGGATGGAGACGTTTTGTTTGTATGTTGCAGGGGAGAAGTGGGGAAGACCCTAAAATAGTAAAAAGGGCGGGAAATTTGGTTTTTTGGTTTATTGCTTGTTTGGGGATAACGGGGGTTACTCCCCTGTTTTGGGTGGATGATAGCACTGTTAGTCCTTAAGGACTAACGGTGTTAGTCCTTAAAGGACTAACGGTGTAAGGTCAGGAGGACTTGTAGTGATAATAGGTTAACAGGCCTATTGGTGGTTGATGGTGGGCTGGTTAAGTTTCTGTTAGGAGGTGTTGGGTCAGATTTAGTATTTGGGCCCAAATTGGTTATGGGCTATTTTGGCTAAGGGCCTTTAAGCCCATGGTCTCTAATGTATTTAATGGGCTGACCCGACCTATTAGATGGGTGCGGGTTGGCCCATTAAATATTTCTTTAAAATCGGCTTCGGTTTTGACTTTGACTTTTGTTGACTTTGACTTTGACTTTTGTTGACTTTGACTTTGACTTTTTGCGCTCTTTCCATTCCCGTGCTTGGTTTTGTTTGTTTTGGCTTGATTTTGTGTCCTTTTCTTTGATATCCGTTACCTACACAATATAAATGCAAAACATACAAATACAACGTATTTTTGGGCTCACCCAAGGGCTGTCAGAGATGGGGTAAATCAATCCAGCGTCAAGGAGTTTTTCAACCTCCTTCTTGATAACATCGTGGATTTTTGGGTTTACCCTTCTCTGACTTTGCACAGATGGTTCATAGTCCTCTTCCATTAGAATTTTGTGAGTACAAAATTCTGGGCTAACACCCTTTATGTCGGAGAGTTTCCAAGCGATGGCTCGCTTGTGGGACTTGAGAACCTTTAGAAGAGCTGCCTTTTCCTCATCTTTTAAGTCTTTAGCAATTATGACAGGCAACTTGTCGTCACCTTCTAAAAATGCGTACTCAAGATGGGGTGGCAGTTCCTTGAGTTCAACCTCGGGAGGTTCATTAACGGAAGATTCAACGGTTTTAGCTTCACAGAGTTTGAGTTCTTTCCTAACTCCAGGCAAATATTGTTCTTGATTTGGGAGGGGGGGTGGTGGTTCACTGTTCAAAATTGCTTCTAGAAGCAGGATGTCCCCCTCAGGATCCTGATAAGTTGGATCAACTTCAGATGAAGTTGGATCATCTTCTAGAGCAAGAAACGAATCTGCTTCTTCCATTAAGAGAAAATCACTGTCCCCGAAAGGAGTGAGATTTGGAGAAGCAGTAGAAACAATAGGCTCAAAATATGGAGTGGGATTGCCACTCGCGATCACGTTTGAAAATCCTAGGACCTCTTGAGAATACTCATCACAAGCCATATCAATGACGTCGATTTTGTTTACCGTCATATGGTTGTAATCAGCTGTGTATCTTGAAGTTTGGTCCAGATTGAATGTGATGGCCTCCTTGCCAACACGAAGGGTAATCTCTCCTCCATAAACATCTATCAAAGCATGACTTGTTTTCAAGAAACATCGCCCGAGAATTAAAGGGACTCGGGGGTCTGGTTCAAAATCAACAACTACGAAGTCAGCTGGAAATTGGAACTTTCCCACCATTAGACGGACGTCTTTAGCAATACCGATTGGTTCAGTGATTGAACGATCTGCTAGCTCTAACGTCATGCAAGTTGGGGTTAGTTCAGGAAGAGCGAGATCTTTCCAGACAGAATAAGGCATGAGATTAATGCTCGCACCAAGATCGGCCAATGCGTTGCATGTAGTAATCCCCGAGTAAATTCACATGATCAGAAATCGGCCAGGGTCTCCAGATTTTTCTTTGGTACTTGTTGAGGAGACCGCTGACAGTTCCATTCAAGGAGTCCATGCCATTTCGCTCAATTTTTCCTTGTTCCAATCAGGTTCTTTAAAGTCGAAGCCAATTAGGCATGAGCATCAAGGCATCGTAAAGCTAATCTCGAACTTAAATCTCTAAAGAATTTCATAAAATTTCTCGATTGGTCGTTAGCTTTTTCTTTTCGCTTTCATCATTTCTTCGTGATGGAAAAGGAATAGAAGCTTTAGAACTGAGTAAACAACAAGCAACATTGGGCTCGAGGATTTGGATTACGAGACAGAATTTGAAACAACAGGAGGTGGACGTCTTCGGTGCTTCCCACGTTATTACAGGATGCATCGTGTCCTTTGTCCGCCCCGGTGACCATGATTAAATACTTTCGGTCCTCTTGGATGGTAACACCACTTCGGGTATGTGATACCTTTTAATCTTCCTTAGGATTTGTAATATGTTACCAGGGAAGAGTTTCCGAGAACCGGAGTAGAAGTTGTATTAGCAGTAACAAATTTTGAAAGCATGTCATTTAAATTTCCATTTTGGGATGTAAAAAAAAGGTTTTACCTTGGTTTTGCATGTTTCTCAATACTGCATCATTGGTCTGAGACATATCTTACAAAATCTGTTTGGACACACCGGTGTGTCTAGAGCAGGTCCTTGAAGAGGCTACTGGTTTGATTAACTACTGGTTGAATGACCGGAGGTCGATAAATCTGCACCTTGGTTGGATAAATTGTATCCTCTGTTTTGGATTGAAATTAATTCCACCGATTGAAATTGTTTTCTGACTATTTGCTTGAGGATTCTGACGGTAGAAAAACAGGAGGTCGAATTGGTTTGATACCATCGAAGTCGATAACCAGAATTAGCTTGTTTGAAAATTGGCCGCAGCTCTGCGGACACAAACTCTTGGATTTTTTATGGTAAATGTTTGCTGTTAAGTGGCTGGTACAATTTTTGATAAAGAATGACCTCGCCCACAAGTTACACAACTTTGTTCGAACCGGCTTTTACGAGGCTACGCTGGGGTTTTGGTTCTTCTATCGAGAATTAATAGCCCGAACCAGTACCGTTGAGTTCAGCAACATCAGATGAACTGCTTAGGTGAAGAGTTTGTACTCATTTTAAGCTACCACAGCTTTGAATCTTGAATGACGTAACTCTAGACTTCTCACAGATATTTTTAGACAATTCTCGTAGGCATTTTGTCTAAGAAGTTACCAACCTCAGCTGAGTTCAATGAATCTTGATCATTTGAGTTTAGGGTCATTTATATAATGATCGAGTTGATGCAATTCTGAAAGCCTACCCATGATGAGGGCCATCCCATTAAAGATATTGAAACGATCCCAAGCCTCATAAAAACGTCTCATCAAAATTTTTGCTGAAATCTCGTGATTTACATTTCTGAATTTGTCGATTTAAGGGAGGGAAGAATTTGTAAATAAATTTCGAAACAAGATCTCCCATGATTCAAATCGCCGAGGGGGTTTCATTTTCTAGCCAAATCCGGGCTGCCCCTTCGAGAGAAAACGGGGAAAAGCTTAAGCTAACCGACGTATTTGGTACTTCGAATCTTCATCGTAGAAGTTGATCGTGTTTGAAATAACGAATGTGAAGGCATGTGGGTCTTCTTTATCATTTCCAAAAAATTGCTTGTTTTGGACAAGATTTAGAAGACCATGCTTGATCTCAAAGTTATTCGCGGTGATTTCCGGAATAACTATCGCATCCTCGTAACCCCGGTTGGTGCTACGAGCACTTGCGCCATTATACAGAATATCGGCCATCGTAACTATGGGGAGGAGTTATCAAGGTATCTCAGATTATATATTTACAAAGTTTGTCGAACTTGTGGTTGTCGACGTCTACGGGCTTGAGAACGAGTGCGCATGCACAAAATAGAAATACAAAAAGAAAATTTACACTAATTTTTTTTGGTTTTTCAAAGATAAATTCACAATTGATTTTACGGACAATGAGATAAGACAACTTAAACCAAATAATCTGCTTACTTCACGGTAACTCTCAAAAAGATAAACTCACAGGTGAGCGGAGGAGTAGGAATAGCGCGAAGCTTATTTCTCCTTTCGGGTCGTAGTTCCTAGGAACAACCCTCCTTATACCCACTTTATAGTTTGTTTAACTTTCCAAGGTGAGCCGTACGTCGTAAGAGACACAAAAGGCAAGTTTTTAAATCTTTTGTTCGAATTGGGACTAAAAAAAAAAAAAATACAACAAGTTCACCGTAACTTATTATGATAATACTCAGTTGAGAATATATATTTGGTTTTTACCAATTTGTGAATTTTTTTTTTTTTTTTTTTTTTATGGACAATGTTTTTATGTTTTTGGTTTTTCTTTGGTTTTTATACTGATAATTATACTAAAAAGAAATGAAAAATATTTTTGTACTTTTTTATATTTTTATAATAAAAGAAAATATTCACAGTTTCAAAAACAGATGGTCAAACGTAAAGATAAACGGTTGCACAGCCTCCCCGGCAGCGGCGCCAAAAATTGATCCGCTCTGACTACACCTTAAAATATATATAATATAATAAAAATACAAATATTATAGTAAAGAATAGCCTAAATCAGATCAATGATACCGAGAAGTATTAGAGCATTCCGGTCGTAAATCCCCAACGGCTGGAATGGAAAATCGATACGACGAAGAATTGAGTTTGGAAGGAAGGAATTGGTTTGGGAAGTTGAAAACGTTCAAATTAAACAATAACGGACTAAAACGTTTAAGAAAAACCTAGAATTACAATTAAACTAGAAAACGAGACCCTGAATCTCCGTACAAAAGGTGGAAACCTAAATCTTTTAAAAATAAACCCTACGGAAAATTTTCACTTCTAACACTCCTACGGGTCAACTAACGAAGAATGAAAAAAGACTAGACCGGAAAACGGAGTTCGTTGTGACCCAAATAACTAGTCAAAACAAAAACCCGTAAACCGACCCGTCTTAAAAAGATGAAAGAGTTATAAAAATGACCTACGAAAAATTTTATATTTTTCCTACAAAACCTAATGATAAAAGAAAATTTTCTAAAAAAAGCAAAATCTTTTTTTGATAATATTTGATATTTATTATGAATTAAATAAACTTTATAACTAAAATTAATTTTAAAAAAATAGTAAACGATTACAAAAAATTCTGAAAATTAATTCCAAAATACTAGCTACTTAACAATCCTATTGACAACAAAACAAACACCACACAGCGTAACAAAAAGCCCGAAAAATACGCTTGGACAGCTTATTACTAATAAGAGGCAAAACACCCTTAAATATAATTGCCCTTGAGTCTTTAAAGAAACGACCCAAGCGCAGTGGAGTTATAGTGTGTTGTTAGTTAAAGGGGATGTATTGCTTGGTCCCGGGTTCGAGTCTTGCTCACCCGGACCAAGTATCTTCCCCTTTTATTTTTTTTTTAAAAACTCTAGGGTAGAAAGTGTAATAAACTAAAGTAAAAGGTAGGCGGGTAAAGCTTTGGGAATTTACACTACTATGAAAACGGGTGCCCCTGAAGTTTAAGAGAAATACGAAACAAACCCTACGCTACTAGCTTATTTTTGCTTATTGAAAAAGTGAAAAAGGGCTTAAACTCAAAACATGAAAGTTGTTAAAGAGCTTATTCTTAACAACTTTAATGAAAACAACTAGAACTTTTATCCAAAGAATAAGCTTAAAAATAAGCTTAATTTTGACAGAAAGCTTAAGAAGCTTTAAAGCTAAAAATGTTAAGTCTTTTTACACCTTTTGGTCGTCTAAGTTAAGCTAGGGAATAAAATAAGCAAAAAGGGAGTACTAAACTAAGCTAGATAAAGCTAAAGAAATGAAAAGCTAAACTATAAATAAAGCTGTGGGAAAGGCTTAAGTGACAGAAACATGAAATAAGCCTAAAAGCTAAAAGTTTACTAAGTTACTTGGGCAAATAAGCTAGAAAAAGAAAAAAATAAGCTGGACAACTATTTAAACTAACTTAAAATGCTATGAGGGAGCAATTTGAGCTTATGGAATAAGCTCAATAAGCTAAAATCAAAATTCAACAATTCCTCAGCCTAAGGAATGCAAAAACAGCCAAGAGGCATGTTTGGGCTTAAAAATAAGCACACAAATGAGGCTTTTAAGAGCTGAAACTGAAGAGGCTTATAGAAGAGCCTATAAGCTCTTAAAATAAGCCAAAGAAACTTTGGGCTAATGCTATTGTTTTTTTTTTATGTTTTTTGTTTTTTTTATTTTTAAATTTTTTTTTTTTTTTTTTATTTTTTATTTTTTATTAATATTGTTTTTTTTTTTTGTTTTGTTTTTTTTGTTTTTTTTATTTTTTTGTTTTTTTTTTTTTTTTTATTTAATTTTTTTTTTTTTTTTTCGTAAGTGGCTGAGAAAGATGAGCTTAAAGTTCCCCCTTTGCACCAGGGGAGCTTTAAGGCAAAGCTCAAGGGCTTATTTGACAGCTTATTTTAAGCTGTCAAATAAGCTCTAAAAAACACAAAGAAGCTTAAACAGATTGAGTACTCTATCTAAAGGACTTTTTGCACAAATTTGGACTTGTAAAAACCCTTTTTCTTGCTTATTTTTGGGTGAAAAAGGTCCTTTTGGTTTTTTGAGAAACTGTTGGCAAAAAGAACTAGGGATTTTTGACTTCACAAAGTCAAAACACCAAGGTTGTGGCAGCTTGGTTTTTGACACACGAAATACACAAATTATTCACCCTTAACTCAAATTCACAGTGCATATCCCAATAGATTACTAAAAAACTTCACAGTTTTGAAAAAGGTTCTTATACCTTTGAAAAACAATTTCCAACTAAAAATGTTTTAAAAAACAGCTTAAACTTGCTAAAAAACTTAAGCTAAAATTAGCCAAAGTACCCCAACCCATGCAAAAACCATTTTTGACCCGTTTTTAAGCTTATGCCAAACACCCCTTTATCTCAAAACTGTCAAGCCAAAATGGGATTAAAATACATTTTTAAACTAAAACTTTAAAAACCTTTTATCTACTCCTACTTATTTTGACCTATTTAAACTATTTTAAAACTAAAAATCCTAGCTTATTAAGAAAAATAAGCTAGTTTCTCTACTAGCTTATACTAATACTTATGACAGTTTTAAGTTGTAAACTAAGACTAGACAAAAATTATGCAATAAAGACTTAAAACAGCTAACTAACAAGCCTAACCTAATGTGTTAACAAATATTGAAAACAAATAAGCTAGTGTTTAAAGCTAAAAATTAAGCTAAATGGAAATTGAGGATTGAAACCTTGGGATTTGTTGTCTCAGAACCAAGGCCACTCTTTCTGAGTGAGTGGCCTAAAAAGCCTGTCCTAATGGCTCCTTAGCCTCTAAACCTGAGCAATAAGCTCAATAAGCTTATATTAGCTTATTTCTCCAAAAGCTTCCAAAATCACAATCAAATGAGTATTTATGAACTAAATTCAACTTAAAACAGTATTTAAGAACTTTTAACAGGTATTAAACTGAATTTGAGCTTATTAACAAGAATAAGCTCAAATTAGCTTATTGAGAGCTTATGAAGTAAAAACGGCTTAATTTTTCATTAAAACTGAAAATTACAATTGCATAAAAGACATTGACTTAAAAATACTTTAAACTACAATAAAAACTTAATTGAAAACTGAATTAAAACTGAATAAGCTGGAATAAAAAATGGAATATTTGCCACAATGGCTTACAAGGCTATTTATAGCCGAAAACTAAAGCTAGGTCTTCTTTTTCTTTCTTTTCTTGTTGTGCTTGTTTGTAGACACACAAACACAGGTGTGTTTGTTTTGTGAGAGTGTTAAAACCCTTAATCTTGGCCCTTCAATCTTTAAAATCAATCCTAGTCGTCGAATTTGGTCTTGGGGGGTGTGGGATTGCCAAGTTGGCACCTTTGTGGCTGGGAAAGGTAGTGGAGGAGGGGGAAGATGAATATCCATGGTGGGGATGAAGGTTCATGGGGTAAAAACGGGTAAAACAACCCGTGAGTGTGTTTGAGAGGGAAAAACGAGCGGGAAAAGAAGTTTGAGGTGTAACAGAGTGAAAGTTTCATCACTTGGCACAAATGGTCCCCCATGGATACTTGTGGCTTTGCACAATTAGTCCTTGTGGTTATATAACTTTGGGGACTTGGCAAAACAAGTCCCCAAGAGTTATATAACTCCTTGCACCTTTCGTCCTTGGTGTGTACAAGTTAGGGGGGTTGGCAGTTTTGCCCCCCTACTTGTTACTTTGAGGATATTGCAAAAACAGCCCTTCTCTTTTCGTTTCCTCTTTTCTTCTTCAGCCCCTAAACTTGTATTTCTTTGACTTTGACCTCGGGGTTGACTTGGGTTGACTTTGACTTTGACCAGTTGACTTTTCTGTTGA
>BQNB010183122.1:0-12432 GCA_026074375.1 Tanacetum coccineum | reverse complement strand
TTTAATTATGGTTTATTGGGTTTTAATTAGCCTTTTATTCAAGCATGTAAGCACTTTATACTTTCTAGGGTTAGAGTTTCATTCATTCAGTTCTTTCAAATTATTTGTTTATTCTTTCGATCCATTATATATTCTTGATGGGTTTTTGATCCCCTAGTTTAATTGCTTTTAAATTTGATTATTTTTGGGTTAATTTTATATCCAGGGTTTTGATTATTCGTGTTTTTGAAAATTGATTGAGGGGTTTGGTAAGTGAGATTGTTAATTATGTTTAATTGCTGTTATTGTCTGATGATATATTGATTTACGTTGTTAATATTTGTGGGTTATAATTGGGGTTAAGGGTTGAAGAAACAATTGGGCTTTTGTTTTTTTCATAAAATTAGATGTTGAAGTTATGTTCTGGGTAATTTGATTAGCTTGTTTTTGGTTATAAAAATTGTGAAGTTGTGCAATTTAGTATTTCTAGTGCAATGTGGCTAATTTTGTGCACTTCAGTCAAGTTTTAATACGTTTTAGTCATGCATTTACAGTGAAAGTTTGTTAATATCATACTCCATGTCTTTTTGTTTACTTACCGTTCTTTGATAAGTGAGCAGTAGAAAGTTGTGATTAACGATCATTTTGTTTCATATGTTAGTGTATTTTTGCTTCTCTTATATGTTATATGTATATGCAAGAATACTATTCCTTGTTATTGTTTCGTTACAGGTTCAAGGATCACCAGTTAATAATTTATGATGTTTTACAGAAACTATTCCTTGTTATTGTTTCGTTACAGAAACTATGCATGTTTTACAGTTTTACCTTTCCAGTATATAGTATTACTTGATTTGGTGCTTTCGAAATTGGATTTATTTGGGTACATTTTTATGTCAATAATTATATTATTTATTGACTACCATTTTAGCTTTTAGGTATGACAAGGTCATTCTAGTGTCGTAAGACGTCAATTTGTTATTGTTATTTTGCTTTGACTTTTGATTTAAAAGAATGTTACCATCCAGCTTGTATTCAAATGGGGTTCTCTATTTGCGAAAGAAAATTTGTTGTGATAGATTTTAAGACATAATGTAAATAAAGATCGTGCATGTGTGTTATGCGCTATTTGTTATGACTAGACTCATTTGGTTGTTATGGGTCACGAATTATAAGTCGTCACATGTATGTTTTTTAAAGACGTGAACATATGTTATTTATGTTTTTAGAGACGTGCACATATGTTATGTATGTCACACACATATGTTCCCGATAAATGTGCACATATATTTTTAAAGACGTTCACATATTTTATTTATGTTTTTATTTGTATAAATTTAAAGGTCATATGTATAACATTTATGTTTTTAGTTTTTGTCTTTATATATGTTAGAGTGGAGATGGCTACTGATAACCTTTTATTAACCAACTAAAATTTTCTTGATGTAGTATAACAATGATGTATTGTGTGTGATAAGTAGATATTAGTCTTGGTCGATGGAGGTCTCGGCACACATGTTCTCAAAGCCGTGCATATATGTTTTTAAAGTCGTGCATATATGTTTTTAGAAAACGTGCACATATTTGTTTTGTAATTGTATTTTACTTCATATCAAATTTTGTATATGATATTTTTGTTATTGGTTTATTATAAATTCAGACATCATATATATAACGTTTATGTTCTTGGTTTTAAATATTGAAGTTTAAAGAATGCACACTAAAAACATATGTGCAATTAACACCTTAAGCAAAACACATTGAAGTTTATTAAATTGTATAAACGCATGTAAAATCACATTTGAAAACAAAACATTTATGTTATCTAGAATTAAATATATGCACTGTTGGTTTTTTAAACATGTACGCTGGAAAAAATATTTTTTAAAAATATTTTTTTAATTCCAAAAAATAACAGATTTAAAAAACGTTTTTCTAAAAAAATAGAAAAAAGTAAAAAATGTGGTTGACTAAATTTATTAAATATTAAATGTTTTCATTTAATTGAAAAGGGTATATTAGTCAACCACATTTTAATTGAAAAAATATGGTTGACTAATATACCATTTTCAATTAAATGAAAATATTTAATATTTACTAAATTTTGATTCGTTGAAAGGAGTTCTGTAAAGTTCTGCATTTAAAATGGGTTCTTAATATAACGCGCCCATATATATATATATATGGTAGGGTTATAATAAAAAGGACAGGAAGAGATCTCAGCCATTGGATCAAATTTCACCAGATTTGACAAGATGAAAAAGGGCGGTGGCATTTACGTAAATAAAGCAAACTTCAGGGGCAGTTTTATAATAGTGTAATTTACACTAATCACGTTCCAACCTTCTAGACCATTCATTTCCAAGCAAAAAAACATCTCTCTAAAAAAACACGCACTCCATCACACACAAACCCTAATTATTTCATTCCAAAATCTTAATTCATCAAAGATTAATTATCATCATTTACAAACCTACTATATCAACGATGGTTACTATAAGAATTTGTTAGGATCTGAATCTAAGGTAATTAAAACATGTTGCATCAATGATGGTTACTATATCGATCTATTACTGGATCGATTTATTACCTGATCGATTTGTTACAGAATTGATTTGTTACAGCATCCATTTGTTACAGCATCGTTTGTTAACGACATAGATTTATGTGTTGTTATTGATCTAACTATGTTATATTCAGAGTTTGATTCAAACATACATCATGTTTATATCCAGATCTGGAACAAAATGTAGAAAAAAATATATAGAAAACGTTTTTGAGAAAGTTGCATACAAGGTGTTTGATAAAATGTCTCAACTAGAGTTTATAAGTTTTTCTATGCCTAATTATGTTTGTACTGTGATGTGGTGTAATAATGACTGTAATGCAATAGGTTTATAAGTTTATGTGATTTTATAGTAATGATATAGTAGGGCATCACAGTTCTTCATGCATCCTAGGGCATCACAGTTCAAATCATAGCACATTACAAGCATAATTAGGCACACTCGGTCATTTTCTCACAAATGTCAAACAAAATTAACCCTAGGGCATCATAGTTCAAATCCTAGCACATCAAAAGCATATTCAAATACTCATACATCTTCATGCATCCTAGGACATCAACACACTTTTACATTTTATAACAAATGGCAAACACAATTAACCCTAACTCATGCTTATTTAATTCTTCATGCATCACAATTTAAATCCTGGCACATTAAAAGCATAATCAAACACACTCACTCATTTTATAAGAACCGCAAACGCAATTAACCTTATCTATGCCTATTTACTTCTTCATGCATCCTAGGACATCACAGTTCAAATTCTAGCACATTACAAGCATAATTAGGCACACTTGGTCATTTTCTCACAAATGCAAAACAAAATTAACCCTAGGGCATCACAATTCAAATCCTAGAACATTACAAGCATAATCAGACAATCATACATCTTCATGCATCCTAAGGCATCACAGTTCAAATCATAGCACATCATAAGCATAATCAACACACTTTTACATTTTATAACAAATGGCAAACAAAAATAACCCTAACTCATGCCTATTCACTTCTTCATGCCCATCATAGGTCGAATCCTAGCACTTAAGCATTATCAGACACAACTCAAACTCATTTTAGGCGAACAAACAAACACAATTAACCTTCTTTGCCTATTTACTTCTTCATGCATCCTAGGTTTATCACAGTTTTAAATTCTAGCATATTACAAAGCATTAATAGGCACAACTTGGTCATTTTCTCTCAAATGCCAAATACAAAATGTACATAGGCATTCTGACTCCAAATCCTGCACAGTACAAGTATAATCAGACACACTCACTCATTTTATGAGAACCGTCAAACACAATTAACCTATCTATGCCTATTTACTTCTCCATGCATCCTAGAGCATCATCAAGTTTAAATTCAGGTTCATTACAATCTTAATTAGGCACAATTGGTCATTGGCTTACAATGCTAAACAAAATTAACCCTTGAGGGCATCATAGGACAAATCCTAGCTCTTTACATGCTATAATCAGAGACTCTCTCTTTTGCGTCATGCATCATATGCATCCAGTTCTATTATAACAATAGTAGATTTTTCAACACACTTTGATACTATGTATAACAAATGGCAAAAACTATTAAACGTAACTCACGCCCTATTTACTTATTCTTGCATCTCAGTTTAAGATAGGAACACGCTATGGCATTTGAAATGTGATTTTTGTGTGGGTTGTTTGATTGTGCTATCGATGCAGTTGGTTTTTGATCTTCTATGCATTCGTAATTCGGTCTATGTTTGGGTAATTATAGTCTACGGGTGCATAGTAGTTGCTATTTATAAGAAAATGCTATGAAAAATGAACTATAATTATCCCAGCAATCTTTAACTCAAAAAAATATATTTAAACACCATGTTTTTGGTAATTTAAGTAATAACACTTTCAAACTTTTGAAAGTTTATTTTAAGGTCATAACATGCTGTAATATACAGATGAGAAGCTGTAACAATTTGACATTTTTCTGGAACTGCTAGAAAACTGTGAAAAGACCATTCAAGTTGGGAATTCACTAGTTAAATGCAACAGCATCAGATGGGGACACTCAAAAATGGGTTCATCACGGTTCATGACTAGAAAGTCAAAGTCAACAAAATTCCCATGAAAGTAGCAGCAATTCATCTTCTGATATACACTGTGATGCACCAAGTTTATTCACTCAGATGCACTAGTTATAAATACAGGTTTAATGTGTGTTTTGGTTTTGTAGTTGAGCAAGTGGAACCGATTGTTGTGTATTTTGTTAGTGCATTACAATGAGAAAAGTTAATACATCTCAGTTAAAAGTTATTGTATCACAATGTATCTTTTTAATGCATCGCAGTTAAAAAGCTAGTACATTTCACTTAAAAAGTTATTGCATCATAATGTATTTTGTTATTGCATTACAGTGAAAAAATTTAGTACATCTCAGTTAAAAATTTATTGCATCATAATGTATTTTGTTAGTACATTACAATGAAAAAAGTTAGTACATCTCAGTTAAAAAAGGTTACTGCATCACATTATATTTTGTTAATTCACTACAGTTAAAAAGCTAGTACATCTCAGTTAAAAAGTTAATGCATCACAATGTGTTTTGTTAGTGCATTACAATAAAAAACGTTATTACATCTCAGTTAAAAAGTTACTGCATCACAATGTTTTTTGTTAGTGCATTACAATGAAAAAACTTAGTACATCTCAGTTAAAAAGTTAATGTATCACAATGTATTTTGTTAGTGCATTACAATGAAAAATGTTAGTACATCTCAGTTTAAAAAATTACCACATTACAATTTATTTTGTTAATTCATTACAGTTAAAAATCTAGTACATCTTGATTAAAAAGTTATTGCATCACAATGTATTTTGTTAGTGCATTACAATAAAAAAAGTTAGTACATCTTAGTTAAAAAGTTACTGCATCACAATGTATTTTGTTAGTACATTACAATGAAAAAAGTTAGTACATCTCAGTTGTAAGAAGTTATTGCATCACAATGTATTTTGTAAACGTATTACAGTTAAAAAGCTAGTACAATGTATTTTGTTACTGATACAACATTGACATGATACAAGAGGTAAAAGAACATATCCCTTTGGAAAGTTCTACTTCCTGAGCAGCAGTTAGAAGCTTTGAATTAGTCATTCCTCCCAAGAAAGCCAACACCACTTTTCTTCACCACGTCGTCTTTTGCTCAAACCTGGTTTCACCGTCACAGTACTAGCGGCCACCCGCCGTCCTGCAGATTACATACCCAAAGAAGACCAATAATCGTGTCGTAACTGAGATCATACTTCTGTTGGAGTGTTTTATCTGTTTGTAGTCATGCTGGAAAAGTCGAGAAAGTTTTGGACTTGTTTAGGTTGATGAAACGTTATAAACTGGATTTTAGGTAGATCAGGTAGGCTTAATGAAGCTAGGGAGTTACTGTTGGAAACTGGTGAAGCTTCTAGTTCAGCTCTTGCTTCTCTACTTGGTGCGTGTAAATTTCATTCCGATGTGAAACATGGGGAAGAGATAGCTAGATTACTTACAGATTTGGACCCTGAAAGCTCGACGCTGTTTGTAATTTTGTCGAACATATGGGGAGGGAAGGTGGAAGGATGTTGAAGAGTTGAGAGATGAGATGGATCGGAAGAGTCTGAAAAAAAGGCTAGCGGTTTTGGTTTGTTTATAATGACAGACCATATGGTATATTGGTATCATAGCGAAAAAGTCTAAAAGGAAATTGAGGAAAGCGACGTAGCATAAGTTAGCTTAGAGGCCGAGGCTCCTACTGGATTCAGGGCTGATATAGAAAGTTACTGTGGGTGAGAGCAGCCATCATCTCAAGCTTAACCGACCCGACCACAGACACTATATTAGTTACTGATAAGTAAACTTACTGTAGTAGTGAAGTGAGCAGTTATCACCTCAAGCTTAGAAGTTCCGTCCAAAGATAATACATCGATTACTGATAAAGAAAGTAAATGTAGCAATGAATTGAGAGCAGATGCCACCTCAAGCTTAACAGACCTGATTCAGGACACAACTCCAGATACTGACAAAAAAAACTTCTATTGTAACAGATCAAGGAAGATAGAAAAGCCGACAAGTCTTCGTACCAATGATAAATAAGTAAAGCAAAAAGTTTCTGCAAGATTTATATATAAATATCTGGTACTATAAGTATGTAGTCAAAACATATGAAATTGCTTATTTTTCTAGAGCTCAAGCTCTTTGAGACATACAGGATGATGTCCTACCTAAAAGCTAAATTATTCAGTAAAGTGTATGCACTAAAAATACGCTTTGGGAAATAAAACTCCATTTAACTTATTTGACCTTTTAACTTAGTTTTTAGAATTTACTAAAAGGTATAAAACGCATTCATAAGTACGATGAGTCGAACTTATCATCTTAAGTCATGACACTTAAAAGAATAAGTGATCTTTGAGTGATAAAGCGAGACTCCGAATGCCTTGAACAGATGTGTGATGCCGTGCAAGACACGACAGAAAAGGTATATATATTGGTCGGCAATTATTTAATTGTGTTTTTACCAACATGACTATCATATAACTAATTTGATTTCGTAAAAGAATGAAATGTTAAAGGTGAATTTCACGAGGTGAAAATGCTTATTCACTCTGTATCTTGTGTTTGCTTGCTATCTGAGTTTGTTTCATTTAAGCTCTAATATACAGTTAACATCAATAAATGCACTTCCGTGTAATTGGAGCTAACACGCAATATAATATACAAGCAAAAGAACCCGCGCGTTGCGGCGGGGCTAATTTTTTCCCGAATATTTTTTTTTACGTTTCGGGGGTTTTTTTTTGGGCGATGCGTTATGGCGGGGCTAATTTTTAATATTTTCTTTTTTTGTATGATTCGGGGAAAAAAAAATTGCGTTGGGACGGGCTAATTTTTTCTTTTTTTGGGACGGTTTTGTAAATTTTTTTACGGGAATTTTTGTGTAAGAAAATCGTAAATAGTTAAAAGGTGAGGGTCCGTTTTGTATTTTTTTTACTTTGGGCCAGATTTTAGGCTATTTTTGGGTTTTTTTTTGCTAATTTTTTCCCGGATATTTCCTTTTTTTGTACGATTCGGGAATTTTTTTTTTGCGTTGGGACGGGTTAATTTTTTCCCGAATATTTTCTTTTTTTGGGACGGTTCGATATCTTTTTTTTTGGGCCGATGAATGTAAAAAAGTTGTGAACAATAAAAACTTGACGTGTTTTTTTTGTTAATTTTTTTACGGGATTTTTTGTGTAAGAAAATCGTAAATAGTTAAAAGTTGAGGGACCGTTTTGTATTTTTTTTTTACTTTGGGCCAGATTTTGGGCCACATTTTATGCGAATTTTAGGCTAGTTTGTCGACAAATGTGTATATTAGTAATAATTTTTTTTATATGGCTTATGTGTTGGGCCTCATGTTTAAAGTGTTGTTTTTTTTTTTGCTATATGAGTTTTTTTTTAATATAATGGGTTGTATGTTTGTGACCATATCGGTTATTTTAAAGTTATTAGGTATCGAAGATGTTTCCGCGGGTATTTTTTTTATCTGAAGAAATCAGAACTTTTGTAATATTTTTTTTTAACTCCTACTTTGTTCATACAAATTAAAAAAAAAAAAAAACCAAAATCGGGCTGGCCCAAAAACGGGAGCCCGTTACTGTAGCAACTGGCCCACTGTCAAAACGACAGTGGATCAGTCGCCTATTGTGTAATATAGTAATGTTGTTGTGTGCGAACCTACTCAACATCAGTAAACAAAGTTAGTATTAGAGAGCTTACCTGTAACATATGGCTGGGGGTGGTCAGAACGTGTAGGAATGTCTACATTGGGCGACAAACCTGGACATACAAAATAGTGAAAATGTATCAAAGCAGCGCAAAAGGAAAAAAAAGCTTAGATGTCATGATCGGGATCGAATAAAGTTATTTCTGTTGCGAGTCAATGTCTCTGGTCCAATTAAAATTTTCTTGTCTATTTTTATTTGAAAATTATGAGATAATTTAGCTACGGCACCAGGTGCATTCACTACAACATTTACCACTATCCCCAGCGACATTTCCACGCCTTCCCGGGCGACATGTCGCTGGGGATATGTTTAAAGTGTTTTTTTTTGCGTTATGGTTTTTGTTCTTTTTTTTAATTGGGTTGTTACGTTTGTGACCTTATCGTTTTATTTTTTAAAGTGATTTTAGGTATCGAAGATGTTTCCGCGGCGTATTTTTTTTATATGAATATATCGAAAACTTTTGTAATTTTTTATCCCTCCTACTTTGTGCATACAAATTTAAAAAAAAAAAAAAACCAATTGGGCTGGGCCAAGCCGGCCCAAAAATAAAAGCCCAAAAATGGTACATGTAGCAAATCATGGACAAAACGGCGCGTTTTTTGTACATGAATGTTTAATATAATGGGTTGTACGTTTGTGACCATATCTATTAATTTTAAAGTTATTAGGTAGCGAACATTGTTTCCGCGGGTATTTTTTTATCTGAATAAATCGGAACTTTTGTAATTTTTTTCCCTCTTACTTTGTGCATACAAATTTAAAAAAAAAAAAAACCAATTGGGCTGGCCCAAGCCGGCCCAAAAATAGAAGCCCAAAAAGGTACTGTTTAATATATTTTCCCCCCCCCCCTTCGAAACCATGGACAAACGGACAATGTTTTGTCCTATGAATGTGTATATTTTAATTATAACAAAACTTCTACCATGCTCCTGCGGCTTTCGGTTTAGACCGGGTGTAGTTGTGAGAAACGATCACCACCTTTAACTCAGTGCCACATCATATTTTCACTCAACTATCCACGTGACCGACAACAAGGTTGTAATATTAAGACAATATTCTTGATCGCTATAAACATAGTCCACTTAAATACAATTATACCCTTCACAAAAACCAAAATGCGCACACCAGTCGCACTCTCGAAACCTCGCAGCTCAGTTTTTCAACCAACCAGTTCGCTACCTTAAATCCTAGACTGACGCTGTGCGGTGGGTGTGGACTGTTTTAAGGTAGACGCAATTTTAACATCTGATATCTCCCAAAATCGCCAGTCCGTTAGTAATTCTCTTATCCACAATCGGTCTATACTGGTATGGTTAGGTCATATTCAAATTGTGGGTTTTTTTTGTTTGGTTGTTTTTTTTTAATTTTGTTCAGACGCTCAAAGTTTCAATTATTTAACACAAGGAAGTTTCATCAATGGTCAAAAAGATAATGGTCTATTATATATAGTAACACATGCGATCACACAATTCACAATTTCACGTACTTTTATATCACACAAATCACCTGCAACCCAAACACTCCTTCGGGTTCTTAATTTTTACCAAACGCAACTTTTTGCTCAGATAAACTAATATGATAGATACATGATGTCTTCAGTCAATCATGATGACCTTGCTCACTTAAAAATCCCCCTTGAAAATATACTATCAGCCACCAACAACTTTGATGAAGAAAACCTCACTGAAACAGCTGATTTTGGAAACGCTTACACGGGACAGCTCTTGTGGTCCGGTGAGTTGATTAAAATTATCGCTCGGAGGTTTAATAAAGATGAATGGGATGATGAAAAAGAACAACAGTTTTGTATGCAGATTTCATTGCTTTCCACTCTCAAGCACAAAAATGTGGTTTCTCTTGTTGGGTTTTGTGATGAAAATGATGAGAATATCATCGTTACAAAGTTTGAGACCTGGTTAAGTCTTGATAACTATTTAAGTGACGCCATGATGTTGACATGGTTACAAAGATTGGAGATATGTGTCGGTCTTGCGAACGCATTGAGCTACATTCATTATGATGAGGCACGTGAATTTAGTGTTATCCATAGAAACATCGACAGTTTGAATGTCCTGTTAAATGATAATTGGGAACCCAAGTTATCTGAATTTAGACTTTCAATGAAGATTGAAGCATCTCAGAGGCATCATTCATTCCGTGTTGATAAAGTTCGGGATATCGAGGGGTATACGGACCCGACTTATATCGAGACAAAATTGGCGAACCACAAAGTCAGATATTTCTCCTTTGGTGGATAGTAATGTTTGAATAGTGCAGTGGTAGGAAAGCAGTAATTAATCGAAGCCAAGGGGGGGGGGATTTAAAACAAAAAAAAAAACAAAAAGTATTTGGCTCCAGTGGCCATTCTCCATTATCGAGAAGATAAACTAGAGGATATAGTTGAGTGGAATCTCTGGAAACAAATAGATCCGCAGTCATTCAAAGTTTTCACAGAAATTGCATACGCTTGCTTGAACGAAGAACCATCGCAACGCCCAGACATAAATGAGATTATCACGAAACTTGAGAAAGCTTTGGAACTAGCACGTGTCAATCAGCCTGTAAGACTCTTTCTTTTTTCCATTGAATCATTTTGTTATACAAGTAATATGTCTTGTGTTTTTACCTGTATCAACTTTTAACCAAATTGAGTCAGAAAATAACAAGGCGAAAAAAGTTAACCTAATTTTAACATATTTAATCTCTTATACTATATTATATATATATATATTATTATTTATAATTATATATATTATATATATATCAAAATGAAAAGAAGAAAAATTAGTCTTTTGACATAATCAAATTAGACCAATAGGAGAGTTTCATTTCAAAATCGAGTTATTAGCTTAGCTGTTGCTACTGATGTCGAGTCGCATGAGCTGCAAATACCCATGATTTGAGTTGAGCTGTAGGAAATATGGTTTGTGAAAAATGTGAGTGTATATATAGAGGTAGGGTTAGTGGAGAGGGTAATATTGTAATTATGTGTAATGTGGTGATTAAGGGAGTTAATTAAAAAGGGAGCAAAAGTGGGCCCAAGCAAGCTGTAAGATGTGGATGAGAGTGTGCCTAAATTTGTTAAATATGCTTCCTTTTTCATAATTCACAACTTGAATGAAAAAGGCTGAACTTCAGTTTTGGGCATGAACAATGGTGTTATGGTTCACTTTAGAAGGTGAAACAAACTACATCAAACATCCTGAGTTACTTATCCAAATCAAAAATTAAACTTTAGCAGTTTTGGATAGTCCCAAGTTCCATAATTGAAATGGATACATCAATACAATCAATGGTTGATAAGACAATAATCTGTCATATAATAATTTGATCAATAAGTACTAATTATTATATATATACTAGTACTATGTTTCGGTTAAAACTATATCGTTTTGACATAGTTGCTACAGTAACCGGCCCATTGGGCTCTTAGTTTGAGCCGGTCCATTGGGCTCTTAGTTTGGGCCGGCTCATTTGACATTTTTTTTTCTTTTTCTTCAACTAGGCAACTTTTAAAAAAAATTGTTCAGCACAAAATAGAAAACAAAATTACAAAAGTACTTATTTATTCAGATCAAAAAATATCCGCGACATGAGACAAAACACATAAGCCCATATAAAAAAAGAAACTATTGCACAAAATAATAATAATTTTTTTTTTTTGCTCGGCACAAAATATTAATTTTTTTTTTACAAAAGTATTAATTTATTCATATCAAAAAATACCCACGACACGACGCCCAACACATAAGCCCATATAAAAAAAACTATTAAACATGAGACAGGAAAAATAAAGCCGCACAAAATAAAAAAAAAAAAAATTAACGATCCACATCAACGCGCGGACAATCATGCTTAACATATATTTACCCAAAATAGCCAAAAAAACAACCTTTAACCACATAACTTTTACTAAAAAATTATCACACGCAAACCACACTTATAAAACTTTAAAATTATACCATACAAATTTAAAAAAACACACTCACATCTATGATAAAAGAAACACCGCCCCGTAGCAACTATGCTTGTTATATCCTATTAAAAGAGAATTGCAGCCAATAAAGCAAGCCTAACATGGCCTTATAGCTACTTTCACATGCTTTTGT
>BQNB010183120.1:0-12433 GCA_026074375.1 Tanacetum coccineum | reverse complement strand
TGACGGAACAGTGACATATAAACTTAGGCGTCGGGACAGCGTCAGAAAGTTGACGGTAAATAAGTTGATTTTGTGACAGATTTCCGACGGAAATCGTATCTCTTGCAAATCTGTCGGAACTCAGTCGCATAAGCACATTTGTTGCTGATCCGATGGAATGTTGTCGGTAAATTAGCGACGGATATGTGTTCGTCGGAAATTCCGTCACTGAAAGTCCAATTTCTAGTAGTGATAATGCTACTACGGTCACGTATGTACTATTTGTGGCCTTCAGATAACCCCAATACATGAACTTGAGTAGGACCAAAAGGAACTCCACCATGATTTATGTTAACAAATGCGTGCAAAAAACTTGACAATACTCTCTGAGCGGGACCTAGATCAAAAGATATCTAGATATAAACAGTAAACCCTATGAATTGAAGTAGCAAATTTTAGAAAGCTAAGACTTGATAATGATATGGTATAAACTGAAAGGGCTAAAAATACATTTTATAATTTACACCATTATGGCTCAATATATCTTTGAATTTGTGGCTTTTATACAAAATTTCTCATACCTTTGATGCAAAGAATCCGCTGAGTAAGCCAGTGTTAATATCTGTGCATTTGTCTTGTTTAAATTTTAAAGTTTCAGATAGCAGGAACACTAAGTGAGCCAGTGAGAAGCCTTGGTAATATATGTGCATTAACAATAAACTACAATCATGATTTAGGTACATAGGAGGTTCAATTAAAATGGTTGTTTTGAAGCAAATCTCTTCAAGACGTGCATTGATTTTCAAATCTGCAAAGTTATCAGCTCTAGTTTTCCCTATATTTATAATGGTTGTAGCAGCACCAGCCTCATGAGCTGCTCTCTACAAATCAATTGAGATACCCATTTTTATTAAACAAACAACAAAATGTGCAAATGGAAATATTTGGGTCACATAATATTAGTTCATATTTGATGGGAAAACTCATTCTTAATAACATCATGAATACATTTATGCATGCACATAGCTACAAACAATATTCAAAAATAGACATTCATAATTAGTTTGAAATATATCCTAACCAGCCACACCAGATGCCTCTTTCACAAGGATATTACACTACCACAATTCTAAAAATTTAATTAAAATTGCTATATTTACAGATAAGAATGATACCTTTGACTTCTAGCCTGATCAATTTCTTCATCTGCGTTATCCATATACTGGTTCTCCTCTGATCTTTGTGAGTCACTCTCCACCACTTCTCGCCTCCTACTGGTAACAACTCTTTGACCAATTTGGTCACTTCCTGAATCTTTTCCTTCACTTTCATTTCGTTTATCTCTCTGATCTCCCGAATCTACTTCTTGAGAGCTTTGATCTCTCTCACCCTCACTCTCTAGGTTTTCTTGATCCACCTCTTGTAATTCACCATCACTATCACTACCAACCTCTGCTTCCTATGACCTTCCACTACATCGTCACCTTCAGGGTTCATCCTAACATTTTTTCCTTTTAATAGAGAGTACTCTGTCAGATCTAGATATGAAGTTTGTGGCCTTTAAAACGTGAAACTTCTAAGCAGGATCATGTGAAGAGGGTAAAATTACAGAGAAGAACATCCTCGACAATCCATCATAGCATCACAGATATACAGCGATAGCATCACAGTTATCGACTCCATGGCTTATGCAAAGCTGGTAAGTTATCGACTCCATGGTTGCAACAGCATCTACAATCATAGTTTTCTGGTGGTGCGTGATATGACCAAATCTTATTATTACTCCTTTAAGTTACAAATAAATTCCAACTTTAATTGTCACAGTTAACGGCCATGAGTCCATCCTATAAATATTAATCTTTAAATCACATTAAATGACACCAAAATCATTTATGGTGCTGTAAGTTTTTATGTAGCATATTGATAATAAAACTTACCACTTTGTATCCCATCATGTTGGTTGAACTAGGATCATCCCAAACTTGAAGCAAAACTTTAACATATTCTTGTGATTTAGTTTTTAAAAGATCTTCAAGTGCATATTGTCCCTAATCATATACCTTCAAACACAGTTTCATTAGGGTTTTGGGAAAAAACATATATACCTTTAATCAAGAAGAAGAATCAGTTGACATCTTTTCTTGTACTTGCAACAAACAAAGAAGCATGTCTGCAAAGCACAATGTAGGTAAAAAATTAGGGTTTATTCACATCTGCAAGAATTACTAAATTATCTAAAAAGGTTATAAAGAATGGTATATCAGACGATGATCAAATTCTTTGTTATCAATTCCTAAAATATCTTAAAAGAATATTTACTATATATACGAAATTTTAGAATCAGTAGATTAGGAGTAATTATTTTTTGCATGACCTTATATATTTTAACTTGCAAGATATAATCAAAAAAATTAGCTAGTCTAGTGGTTATGTGGTTTGTTAATGTTGCAAACAAACCAAGTTCAAACCATGCTAACAACAAATTTTTAATAAACCCAAATTTTATTTTTTTAAAAAAAACTCATGACATGACAACAATGATGACATGACGTGGCATTATGAGATGCCAAATGGAATTATACGTGGCATGCCTAATTAAATAAAAAGTGATGACATGGCAAGCATGATGATTGGCCATTATGACTGGACATTATGACATGGCAGTAGACGCCATGTGGAATATGTGAAAAAGGCTAATTGTTTACATGCCAACCAAGATGACATGGCGTTATGACGTGGCAAAAAATAGTCAAATGCCTCCTGTTATATATATATATATATATATATATATATATATATATATATATATATATATATATATATTTATGCTTGCATATAAACTATATTGGACTATTCTTAGTAGAATCATGAATCCTGTCATTGTCTAACAACGTGCTCTTGATGATGCTTTGGTTGCACCTGATAATCGTGCTACTATTGGGAAGTGTAACATGAGGATTGAGCCCACAAAGCCTCAAAAAGAAATCACTTATCGAGTTACTCTGGATGCCCTGAAATTCACTGCCTGCTACAAAGCCTTCTTAGCCACTGTTGATGTCCTTGAGATCTACATGCATCAGTTTTGGTTTACCATCATAAAGATTCTTCTTCTTATAAGTTCAAGTAGGATAACAAGAGTTTCAAAGTTGGAGTAGAAGTCTTTCGTGATGTTCTTCAAATTTTCCTTAGAATCCGCAATCAAGAATTTGTTGAACCTCCTACTCATGAAGAGACTGTTTCCTTCATCAAAGAACTTGGTTATAGAGGAGAATTAGAATCCATCACTGAGATGCACATTGATCACATGATTCAACCATGGAGAAATTTTACCTCTATCATCAACAGATGCCTCTCTGGGAAAGTCACAGCATTTGACCAACTTTGATTGTCAAGAGCTCAAATCTTGTAGGGTATGTTTTAAAAGAAGAATGTGGATTTTGTTGAGTTGATTTGGGAAGACATCATGTACCAGATTGACAACAGATAGACCACTGCTGCTAGACATTAAACATGCCCTATCCCAGGTTTACCAAGGCAATCATTCAACACTTCATCTCTTAAGACAAGACCATTTCCATGAGGAATAATATGTTTATTCATGGAGTCAAGAATGATAGTGTTTTGGGGTTTATGAAGTTCGTTTCTAAGTATGAAATCAAACAGGTGTACGGCAAGCTCATTCTAGATGTTTTGGTGTTTAAAGAAATAATGGAATCTAAGGCATACAAGACTTATCTTGATTTTGCTACTGGAAAGGTCATTCCCAAGGAAGCTAAAAAGAGGACAAAGGCTCATATGAAGGAAACTTCTCTCACACCTGATGACAATATCATCTCAGAAGACCCTGATACTGCTTTGGAATTGGCTAACTCAATTAGCAGAACTAAAGCTGAAGAACAAGAAGCAGCGAGACTTGTTCATGAGACTCATGAACGTCTAGTGACTGAACAGCTTACTGGGAGAAGAAGGCATGCTGGTGTTACCCTCAAAGATACCCCTACTATGACAAAGAAGAAAACACCAGAACAACCACTTAAGTTGAAAGAAATGGAAATTCTTTCGGATACAGCAATACTTATAGCTAATACAAAGAAAGCAATTAAAGCCAGTAAACGTGACTTCAGATCCCAGCATCAGACCGGTGGCTCAAGTGAAGGAGATGGTTCTAAACCCGAGGTTCCTGATGAGTCAAAAGGCAAGACAAAAGACATAAATGAAGGAGCTTGTTCAAAACTAGAGGTTCCCGATGTGTCAAAAGCTATGTCATTAGATCAAGAAAGTATAAATGAGTCTTGGGGTGAAAGTGAAGATGATGATCGCAAAAGTGATGATGAAAGAACTGAATCTGACGATGACACAAGCATTAATCTCGATAAAACAGATCGTGAAGAAGAACCACAAAGAGATGAGTTCGTACATAATCCTGATGATTATGTACCTACAGATGATGAAACACGGGATGTAGATGATGAAGAGTATGTACATATTAATGAGGAACTGTATGGTGATGTGAATGTGGAGATGAAAGATGATGAGCCTGCTGATAAAGACAAAGGTGATGAGGAGATGACTGATGTTGAAAAGATAAAGACTAAGCATAAGGAAATCAATCAAGAGGTTGCAAGTGCTCAAGTCCAGGATGAAGTTCCAACAACAACTACTGCGGCTCCCGTTACATAAAAAGAGAAGACTGAGGCTCCTCCATCAAGTTCTGGTTGTTCTGTTTCATCCAACTATGGTAGTATATTCCTCAACCTCGACAATATTTATTATGAAGTGACAGAAATTATGTCTATGTTGGATGCTCAGGTTCAACAAGAAGTTCTAAAAATCCAATCTTCATCACTGCTCACTGTTCCTGTTTTAGTAATCCCTGAACCCACAGTCCTCTCATCAATCCTTGAAATCATAACAGAAGCTCCTGTAACAACTATATCTCCACTCATTCCTCCATTCATTACAATCCCTCCACATTTAACACCAATCCTAACACCAGGAATTACTGAAGCTACAACCTTAACTCCTGCAGTTCTAGAATCTGAAACCCTTTTTGCTATCCATCTTAGAGTATCGGACTTGGAAAAGGAAGTCAAAGAGCTTAGAAATGTTGTTTACTCTTAAGAACTTCTTACAACAATCAAATTTGTAGTTTTGGCGGCTATAAAAGAGTACCTTAGAACAAGTCTCGGAGATGCTCTTCATAAGTTGCTCCAGAGACATACTGCAGAATTCATTAAGGAACACTCAGTTCCAGCAGATGTCATAGAAGTGCTCAAACAGCAACAGAATCCTCATAAAAGTGTTGCAAATATGCACAAAATCAAGATGGAGCATGCAGCAAAACAGCAAGAATCTCAGTATACCATCAAATCATCTGACAAGGCTGCACTTAATGATTGTGATAAAAAAAAACAAGCCCTATTCGTGTCACACCCCGTCATAGGCAGAAACACGGGAATGCAACATAATGATCAATCATAACACAAGATACAAAATAGATAAAATCTAAAATGCATAAATGATTAAGTGTCATGACGACCATCAACGTCAATACAACCTTGAGTGATGTCCCAAGTTAAGAACACATCACATAGTCACTTATTATTACAATCTTAAGCCCTCGCAAGAGGGTCCATACAATCTTATCCTTAATCCTCAAGAAACCAAATTCATAACAAACATCAAAATGCAAGACTTCTTAAACAAAATTCATACGAGATTCTCTAAAAGTCTGCTACAAGCACCTCACTTTAACGATATTAACTTCACCTAAAAATGATACTCGAAAACATCAACAATAATGTTGGTGAGCTCATAGGTTTAACTCAAAACCCAGTCGATGTGTCAGTATCTCAAACAGTTGGACAATTGTGCTATATGACAGTGAATGTATATAGAACAATCAAGAACCTATGACTTAGCATTCTCGCTAATCATGTACCAAGACCTAGCATCCCCGCTAGTCTTATCACCAACGCGTACCAACGCTCTTAGGGTCGCAACCATGATGACATACCACACCTAAAGACTACCAGCTGGAGTATGTTTAGGGTGAAGAACCACTCAAAAAGATCACACAGCAAAGCGTATCAACACATATCATTCACATAGCAGTCATAAGCACATTAATTGTCCTAAAAAACAAAACCATGTTTCGCATAGTTCAAAAAACAGTTCAAAACACATTTGAGTATCATTTTCCCCCAACAGAAAAACAGTAAAAATGGGGCTACGAGAACACACGTCAAGAAAGTCTTTAGCAACCAAATCTCAATCACACAAGCAAATACAACGACGTCCAAACACTACCTAGTCCAGTTAATGTCCCATTTTAATTATTCATCTCCAAAGCAGTTTTCAGATTTGATGCATAGGGGTCAAATGTTTGTTGTATGGTTATCTTAAACATTTTAGTGGTGTGATGGTTGACAACTTAACTCCAAAGATACCACATCGAACCCATATCTTAGTACCATATACTTATACTATTTATGTAAAATGGTTAAGTAATATAAGTAAATATTCATAATAATTAATTATAAATATATTTTGATAAGTCCATTCGGTTCACTTAGTTACCATAAATATATCGTTTATACTATACGAAATGAAACGTTTGTGTTTGCTAAACATTTTAGAAAAGTTTCGAGAAAAATTATATTTTTCGTCTTTTTGTCGACTTATTAAAATAATAAAATAATAATAATATATCATTAAAAATAAAATCACGTTTTTAAGTAAAAATTCTAAGTGTAAACTTTTTACCAAATTTCGGCACGACCCGTACGTTTATATGACGTTTCCCAAGGTTTTTGAACCTTATTTTCAAACAAATTTCCAACATTTCGACACTTTCCGACCAAATTCCAAAAATCACCTTTCACAACGTTTACCAAATGCTTTCTCAAAACGACATTCAATATAACATCACAAGTATATTTCACTTCTCAAAAGTTCATCAAAATTTCCAAAACGACTAGGTAACTCTTATTGGGCTTTGAGGCCTAACAAGGGTCCATTAAGGTTTTTATGTATCCAATATGAGTTCTAAGCCCAAACCAAGGTCCATTAGTATACATAAGTTCAAATCAATAAGTCAATAAGTAATCCGACCACAATAAGCCACGGTTTATTGATTACTTATTGGGCCGTGAGCCCATAAGCTCCAAAATATATTTATTAAGCTTAAAAATAAGCTAATAAGCTACGTATCACATTTGGTTATCACCATAAGCTATGATATTAGTCCACAAAAATATGACATACTAAGATAATAACCAAAAACATATCTCTTAAGTTTCCATATGGTGTCGTGAGCTAATAAGCTCAAAATAAGCTTATTTGAACCCACCAATAAGCCAAAATAAGCTATATACAAAATAAGATACATAGAAAATATATGTTTTTCAACCATCACGACCACAATATCAAAAATAACAAAACCTTATCCTTGTTTCATTTTATTCGAACTCCAAACGCACCCTATATATCCATTTATAAACTTTTCACTTTCGATTTTAAACGATCGGGCCGTACAACTAACCTCTATGCATCACTAGCAACCCAAAAGGACAAGTAAAATTTAAATTTAAAAGACTTACAAAAATGGTCTTCAAAATAAATTTCGACGCCAACCGGACAACCCAAACGTTGTTTAAATGCTAACCCGTGCACTAGAATCAACCCAAAACTCCAAGACTCTTCTTGTTTTTGATCAAAGTTTGAAAAATAATAGTGTGTGTATGTGTGAGTTCGGACGCAAGAAGGAGAGCACACAAAGTGTGTGTGTTTTGAAATGATGGTATGTGAGTGACTAATGAGAAGATAACAAAAACATATAAGCCAAAACATGTACAAACAAAGACCAAAGTTATAAAAACTAGCCTCCTTGTCTCCTTGGTAGTTTGAACTAGCCATAGGGAATCCAAAGGGGCTCGGGGTGTTGTTTTTGTGTCAGAATCATTTAAAAGCTCATAAAACTCAACCGTAAATTATTCCTCAAAGTTAATTTGCATTTTTATTCACTTTAAAAATAATTTTTCAATAACTTGGAGTATTTACTTGACATATTTCTATATTAGACCTCCCAAAAACTCATTTGGACATTAACAGACGTGTCGGGACTCGTTTTTTGGCATTTCTCAATAATTTACGGGTTAACCACCCGAAACTTAAATAACATAATAATAACCTCTAAAAAGGATTATAATACCCCGCATAACCATAATTCACCTCAATCTCATAAATTCATCACTGTCAACATGGTACAATATTCTAAATAAATTGACAAACGTCAAATAGTCGAAGGACTAAATTATAATATTCAAAACACAAAAAGGGGTAGGGGTTACATTCTACCCCCTTAAAATAATTTCACCCCCTAAATTCAACTACTTATCAGCACTAGACAGATGCGGATACTTAAGTTTCATCTGATCTTCACGTTCCCACGTAAATTCAGGTCCACGTTTTAAATTCCACCGAACCTTGATGATGGCAATTCTACTCCGATTCAACTTCTTAATCTCTCTCTCTAAGATTTCCATAGGCTCTTCCACAAAATTCAACTTAGCATCTACTTAGATCTCATCCAAGGGCACTTGCAGTGTTGGATCAGCCAAACACTTCTTAAGGTTCGACACGTAGAACATATCATGCACACCATTCAATTCCTCAGGCAAATCTAATCGATAGGCCACTAGGCCTACCTTTTCAATAATCTCAAAAGGTTCAACAAATCTAGGTGCTAATTTCCCCTTCTTCCCAAACCGTACCACACCTTTCCAAGGCGACACTTTGAGCAAGACATAGTCACCTACACTAAAATATAGAGGCTTCCTCCTCTTATCAGCATAACTTTTTTGACGATCATGTGCAACCTTAAGTCTATCCTTAATCTGTGAAATCTTTTTAGTGGTCTCTTGCACTAACTCAGGTCCTATCAACTGACCCTCTCCAACCTTAGCCCACATAATCGGGGAACGACATTTCCTACCATACAAAGCCTCAAACGGCGCACACCTCACACTAGAATGATAACTATTGTTATATGAAAACTCTTTCAATGGAAGATGAACATTCCAACTTCCCCCGAAGTCCAGGACGCACGCTCTAAGCTTGTCTTCCAAAGTCTAAATAGTACGCTCACTCTGACCATCTGTCTGAGGCTGATAAGCCGTACTCATGTCTAAACGGGTTCCTAATGCCTTTTGCATTGACTGCCAAAACCTTGATGTGAACTGACTATCACGATTAGATATGATTGAGATTGGCACACCATGCCTAGCAATAATCTCATTCCGGTATAACCTAGCCAATTTATCCATCTTATAATCTTCATGCATAGGTAGAAAATGAGCAGACTTGGTCAATCGGTCTACAATGACCCAGATTGTGTCATGCCCACTACTAGTCCTAGGCAACATAGTCACAAAGTCCATTGCTATCCCTTCCCATTTCCATTCGGAAATTTTAGGTTGCTGCAGCAAGCCAAACGGCCTCTGATGCTCAGCCTTAACCTTCAAACAAGTCAAACACTTACTCAAATACACAACTATGTCCTTCTTCATACCCGGCCACCAATACCTATCTCTAAGGTCATAATACATTTTATCAGCTCTTGGGTGTACATAGTACTTTGACTTATGGGCTTCATCTATAATCAGGGTTCTCACATCACCCTTCAAAGGGACCCATATTCGATCCAGGTAATATAAAGCTCCATCGTTCCTAGGTTCAATCATCTCATCTAAACCTTTCTATAATCTCCCAGACTCATCAGACGCCTCTTTTTGAGCCGCTAGTATCCTATCCTTGATACTCGACTGAAGGGTCATATTCATAGCTCTAACTCTCTAAGGTTTCACTCTTTCCTTTCTACTCAGTGCATCAGCTACTACGTTTGCCTTACCAGGATGGTAGCGAATTTCACAGTCATAATGACTAAAAAGCTCTATCCAGCGACGTTGTCGCATGTTCAACTCTTTCTGACTAAAGAATGTTGGAGACTCTTATGATCGGTATATATGACACTCTTTGTCCCATACAAATAATGTCTCTAAATCTTAAGTGCAAACACAACCACACCCAGTTCCAAATCATGGGTGGTGTAATTCTTCTCATGAATTTTCAACTACCTAGATGCATAAGTTATCACCTTACCTCTTTGCATTAACACGCATCCTAATCCTAGGACCGATGCATCACAATACACAACAAAGTCTTTCGGACCATCAGGGAGAGCTAGAATAGGTGCATTACATAACTTATCCTTTAAAGTTTGAAATGCATTCTCCTGCTCCTCACCCTAGTCAAAGGTCTTACTTTTCCGAGTCAAGACAGTAAGCGGCTTATATATCTTAGAAAAGTCCTCAACGAATCTACAGTAATACCATGCCAATCCTAAAAATGAACAAACCTTAAACGGAGTTCTAAGGGCTTTCCAGTTCTTAACAGCTTCAATCTTACTAGGGTCTACATGAATACCATCTCCCTTAATCACATGTCCTAGAAACTGTACTTTTCACAACCAGAATTCACACTTAGAAAACTTAGCATGCAGTTTCTCTTTCTTAAGCAATTCTAAGACTAGCCCTAGTTACGCTTCATGGTCCTTGTTAGGATTGATAAAAGTGACGATCTTATTGAGATAAATGTCTTGTAATAAATAATGAAATATTATTGTATAATAGGTTAGGTAGATGGTAAATAGTCAAAGTCTATAAGTCAAAGGGGCTAAATTGTAAATGTCTAGAAGACTAGGGCTCCATGTTTATTCATTGTAAAAAGGTATAAATACCCCTCCACCACCTCATTTGTGAGGTGTGTCTTCTGGGTGACTCTAGGTGTTTCTTAATCTCATTCTAATCTTTTCTCTAATCCTCCTCCTCCCTCTTTCTCTCTCTACTTTCTCTCTTTAGATTATCACTATATTGCTTATTGATCCTATATTCAAGACCTAACAAGTGGTATCAGAGCTGCAGGAGCGATTTAGTGTTGTTTAGGAGTGCTTATTCAGACTGATTATTTGTTCAGCTTATTGCGTGAGCTTATTTTTAAGCTTTTTCGATTTTATTTGAGCTTAGTTTGTGCTTATTTCTAATTTTGGGTGTGTTTTATGCAACCGAAATTGATTGCTTACGGTTTTATCGTAAGAATCTTGGCAAGATTAGTACCGAATTTGCTTATTTGTGCTTATTTTTTATATTCAGCAGCTTTTTAATTTCAAATTTAGTAAAATTTGTTACATCTGGTCAAACTCGGTAGTCAACTGGTCAAATTCAGTAAAGTTTGTTACACCTGGTCAAAGTTTGTTAAAACTGGTCAAACTCAGTAGTCAACTGGTCAAACTCGGTAGTCAAGTGGTCAAATTCAGTAAAGTTTGTTACACCTGATCAAAGTTTGTTAGTACTGGTCAAACTCGGTAGTCAAAGTTTGTTACACCTGGTCAAAGTTTGTTAGAACTGGTCAAACTCGGTAGTCAAAGTTTGTTACACCTGGTCAAAGTTTGTTAGAACTGGTCAAACTCGGTAGTCAAAGTTTGTTACACCTGGTCAAAGTTTGCTAGAAATGGTCAAACTCGGTAGTCAAAGTTTGTTACACCTAGTCAAAGTTTGTTAGAACTGGTCAAACTCAGTAGTCAACTGGTCAAATTCGGAAGTTAGACTAGTCAAATTCAGTAAAGTTTGTTTCAACTGGTCAAAGTTTGTTACACTTAGTCAAAGTTTGTTTCATCTGGTTAAAATTTGTTACATCTGGTCAAAGTTTGTTACATCTTGTCAAAGTTTGTTACATCTGGTCAAACTCGGAAGTCAAATTCGGAAGTTAAATTCGAAAGTCAAATTCAGTAATTTTTTGGTCAATAGTCAAACTCGGAAGTCAAATTCGGAAGTCAAATTCAGTAATTTTTTGGTCAATGGTCAAACTCGGTTTTCACTTAACACGTTTTTGAAAACGCGTTTTGGGACTAAATCTCATTCAGATCTGAGTATATTTCCGAATTTGAAATTAAAAAAAATTAATCAATTGAAATTGATCAATTACGGTTTCATCGTAATCTTGATTCCTTTTTAATTGATTCTTCTGAGAAAACTGTGATATTTGTGAACGATTTGATTTGTGTGGAATTGATAGTTTGTGTGGATCTGAAAGTTTGTGCGTGATTTAGTTTAAGTGAAAATTTGGATTAAGTTTTTGAGTCTGTGTCAAAAAAATTTGGGTTCGTTGTGATAAATAGAGAAAATGGGATCAAACGAGGAAATAGTTCAATTACTTCAAAAGACACAAACTATTTTTAAACAAACACAACGTGACAAAGAGGAAAAATATCTTAATGACATTATTCAGTTACAAGATAAAATCAAAGATCTTGAAAATGTTGTTTGTAAAATGGGCAGATCAACTGACACACTTCGGTTGCTTACAAGTGAACAAAAAGCTTTTCGGGATAACTTAC
>BQNB010183119.1:0-12433 GCA_026074375.1 Tanacetum coccineum | reverse complement strand
AAAAACAAAGCAAAGCGTGATTACAAAATTGATTCAAACACAAAAAGAATAAACGATAAAGAATTAAAACACACAAAACATTCCTAAATGCGATAAAAATAAACATTGGGTTGCCTCCCAAGAAGCGCTTTTCTTTATTTACGAATCTTGTAGCTAGACTCGAAGTCACTTTTACTCTTTAATCTTGATGATACTTATGTGATTAGTTTTGAGTTTCTCAATTGTCTCTCTATCTCTTTTATAAGTACGTCCGAGGTTTATGCATGCTTTGTAATATCCCTTTCTATTTTCGATGACATGCTTAAATCCCTTTTTTCTAGCTTTCAAGCTTTCCACAAAGAATGCTTCAAACTTATCTTTTTCTAAGGGTGATACTAGATCTAATTCTTTTGTTCTTTGAGGCATTCTAAACATAACTTCATCATTTCTATTGGCAAACCTAATTAACCCTAGAGATTCATCATAAGTAAGTTTAGATGCTTGCACAAAAGGTTTTCCTAGAACCACTTCACTTAGCCTGCCATCAATAACACTGCCCAAGTCCTCCAAAATCATGAAGTTCACTACATAAATTAAACACCCAACGAATATATGCACATTTTTAGCTCTCCCAACAAAGTTACAAAACTTGTATGGTTGGTATGGGTTTCTTCTTGCCTGAAAAGATTTTTTTCTTATTTTATTACAATAGGCACGAGACATGATGTTAACGGGAGATTATAGATTAATGTATGCATGGCCCGTGTAGACGGTGCCGATTACACAAGGAATCTTTAAACTCCAAGGGTCGCCTCTCTTAATTTTGGGTTCTAGGGTCGAGAAAGGGGGATATGGTTCACCTAGTAGTTCCTTATAGTAAGCTAATTCTTCCTTAGTAGGGAACGTATCCTTGAACAATTCTTCTTCAAAATTGTTTCTTTGTTGCGTTCTTAGTTTAAGTTCTTTAATTCTTTGTCTAGGTGAGAAAGTCTCAGAATCAAAAGATTGGTTGGTTAATTCATTAATAGTTTTGGAGAGAAGAGAATCAATGGTTTGCCTCATTTTTAAAAGTTTATTGACCCTAGCCATTAGTTGAGTGTGAGTGGTGGCAGGGGGCTGTTGAGAGAAAGATCCTAATGCGGATGATGGATTCGCGTTCTTTATAGTGAAGAATGGAATAGTTAATGAAAATTACGAACAAACACACAAAGAAAAGTGTTGATAAAATATAACGCCTAAAAACATTACTAATATTTTTCACATCTTTATATTTTGATAATCACAAAATATAAAAACGTTCAATGTAAAATTAAACGTAAACAAGTAATTAGTAGTAAATTCTCATTTCAAAAATTATATCACTTTAAGGTATGAATAAATAAATGCTTAATGCATTTTTTGATCAAAGGAAATTTTTTATTCAACCTCACACTTTTATAACATGTTGTAAACATTTTTATAAACATTACAAAACATTTTCTACAATTAAAAGAAATGTTTTATTCAAAATAAACATTTTGAAATTCAATTTTACCCTAAAATGGCTAGAAAAGTTCCATAAAATTCCCCCTACACAAAAGACAACCTGAGGAGGACTAGCCATAGGCGGCCCCGTAAATACACGGGCGGCCCCCTTAATTTTAAAGGAAACCGGTCCACTATTTAAGGGGGATCCCCCTAGGTTGATGCTCCCCCAGTCTTTGTTCCTCTAAATATTGGACTTTTCCACATATTTTGCTTACCTTTTGCATCATTCTTTTGCTCAAACAACACCCGCAATATCCTCTTCAAAATCCTTTGATCATTTAATCCTAAAGCTTTGTTTCTAAGTGAGCCAGCTTAATTCCTCACAGTGCAAGAGAAGAATACTTTCATATCAAGTGACAAAAGTATCTATACCTTAGTGTGATAGCAATCTTGTTGCATCTATTCACATACTGTAAATCATTTGTATATCTTGATATTTATAGTGTAGTAGTAGATTCTTGATGATCTTTGGTAAGTATAGTAGATCGTGGTGATCTTACCAAGTAGTGGTAGATAGTGATGATATAAATAGTTGAGTGAAGTCTAGTCTTAAAGTTGTGATGAAGTTGTGAATGAAGAAGTTGTGTAGTTGTGAATTTGTGTTGTGAAGTCGTGAAAGTAGTGAAGAAGTTGTGAAGTCGTGATAGATTGGTTCTAGCTAAGATTAGAACTCGACATCTAGCTTAGTGTCGGAAATTGATATAAGCAAAAGCTGTGTACGGTTTTCTCTGCCATAAGGGAGTTTGTTGACATAGTGAAGAAAACTCTCGATTTTGGTGCTCGGGGAATGGAGTGGGGCAAAGAGGCGCTTTGTTACCACACCACTATAAATCCTCGCGTTGTGGTTTGATTGTTCTTACTCTTATCTCTTGTCTTATCTTATTTGCTCATACTATCCAATTAATTGTTTAGATACGTATATTATTTATATTGTGCAAGTGTTGAATTCACATGTCGAATCTAAGTTTTTATTAACAAACATAAACATTAAATTAAAAAACGATAAACTATTCAACCTCCCTTCTTGATTTCCACAATTGGTATCGAGAGCTATGTCAAACAAGATTTTTAAAATAAATTGTATTTTAAAACTTGAATCGATCTATGGAATCGAAAAAATATTTAGAAGGGCAATCTATGCAAAGACCACCACTATTTGAAATTGATGAATTTATTTATTGGAAAAATAGATTCGAAACTTATGTGAAGTTAAAAGATCTAGATCTTTGGCATGGTATTACCGATGGTGATTGTTCTCCAATTCAAAATAATCCTGAAACTAAAAAGGATGAAGTTGTACCTTTTCAAAAACAAATTGATGATCTTAATAAGAAACTTGCAAAAAATAATGAAGCTAAAATGGTAATTTATAATGCTTTGCCACGTAAAGAATATGAAAGAATTTTTATGTGTCAAACCGCAAAAGAAATTTGGGATACTTTGTTAATCACTCATCAAGGTAATAATCAAGTCAAATCTAACAAAATAGATCTTCTTGTTTAACAATATGAACAATTTATGATTCTGGAAGAGGAGTTAATAGATAACGCATTTGCTAAATTTAACACTATTATTACTAGTCTAAAAGCATTTGATGAAAGTTTTTCTAGCAAGAATTGTGTTAGGAAATTTCTTAGGGCATTACATCCTAAATGGCGCGCAAAAGTCATAGCGATTGAATAATCAAAGAATCTAACAACTCTATCACTTGACGAACTCATTGGAAATTTGAAGGTTTATAAAGAAGTAATTAAGAAAGATTCTTTCGAAACGGTCAAAGTGCAGAGAAAGGAACAAAAGTAGATCTCTTGCATAAAAGGGTGAAAAATGATTAAGTGAGAAGATAGTTTAAGCTCCGATAATGAAGACAAGAGTATGCTATGCCGTAAAGGAAACGGTCAAAGGCAAGAAAGAACAAAGTAGATCACTTGCATTAAAAGTGAAAAAGGAAGTAAGTGATGGAATTCAAGAAATTCTTCAAGAGATGAGGAAGATTTGTAAGACAAACACGAGGCGATAGAAAAACATTCCAAAGAAGTAGAAATGATGGTTATGGTAAAAGTGAAAGAAAATGTTTTAGATGTAGTGATCCAAATCACCTCATTGGAGAATGTTCAAAGCCGCCAAAGAAAAACGATCAAAAAGCATTTATTAGAGGAGCATGGAGCGACAATGGAGAAGATGAAGTGGAAAAGATTAAAATGAAACTTGTCTTGTAGCTCAAGCGCCCGATGAAATATGCTTAGGAATAAACTTGGAACCTGATGAATGGATTAAAGATAGTGGATGCTCAAAACACATAACAATCAAAAGTTGTTTTCTTCATACAAAGCGTATAACGGAGGAAACGTAATTTTTGGGAGCAACTTGCGCTGTAAAATCATAGGCAAAGGTACGATTTCTTAAGACTCCCTAATAATTGAAAATGTTGAGCACGTAGATAACTTAACATATAACTTGCTTAGTGTAGGTCAAATATGTGATAATAAATGCAAAGTAATATTTACCGAACATGATAGCGAAATAATCAAAGACGAAAAGGTTATAGGTAAATGAATTAGGAAAGGAGGAATATATGTAATGGAACTAGGAAATAAACCATAAGATAAAATATGCCTTGCAACATTAGACGAAAACTCCACACTATGGCATAGGAGATTAGGTCACGCGAATATGCAACTAATTCAATCATTAGCATCTAAAGAGTTAGTTAGAAATCTACCCAAACTTAAATACGACTGACTTTTTGGTGATGCTTGCAAAATTAGAAAACAAGCTCATGCAAGTCACAAGGCTAAAAATATAGTTTCAACAACTAGATGCTTAGAACTACTTCACATGGATTTGTTTGGCCCCTCCGCCATACGAAGCTATGGAGGGAATCGTTATACCTTAGTAATCGTAGATGACTATTCTCGATTCACATGGACTAGATTTTTAGCAAATAAAACCGAAGCCTTTGAAAAATTCTAAATATTTAGCAAAATGATCCAAAACAAATTAGGATGTTCCATTGTATCAATTAGAATGGATCATGGTCAAGAATTTGATAATGAAGTACAATTCGGAAACTATTATGATTTAAATGGGAAGATGATGAGTTAGTCGAAGAAGAAGCTATTGAGGTTAGTAAAACAAAACTCATAGGCAATGAAATGGGGTAGTAGAAAGAAATGGGGTAGTAGAAAGAATTGCACTCTACAAGAAATGAGTAGAACCATGTTAAACGAACAATCCATTCCTCAAAATTTTTGGTGTAATGCGGTCGATACGTCAACCTATATAATTAATAGAGTTTGCATTAGACGTATTTTAGGAAAAACTCCATACGAGTTATTAAGAGGTAGGAAACCAAACCTTAACTATTTTAGAGTATTTGGAAGTAAATGCTTTATTCTTAATACAAAGGATTACCTCACCAAGTTTGACCCAAAGTCGTACGAAGGTATTTTCCTAGGATATTCGCGAAATAGTAAAATACTTAACAAAACAAAACATTGAAAGTTTGAAGAGGTCGTTTGAGTGTTAACTTTCGAGAAACTTATCCCGCCCTATAAACCATCACCAATGGAAGATGATGAAGCTTAGTGAAAAGAAGAAGCTATTGAGGTTAGTAAACAAAACCCATAGGCATTGATTCATTGTTTGACATTATTGGTAATCTAATGGTAATCCTAAATCTAAAGAACTCTTAGGTCCAAGCTAAGACAAAAGCAATTTCTTTTGCTTTATTTCAACAATAGAACCTAAAAATATAAATGAGGCATTAAAAGATAAAAATTGGGTAATAGCCATGCAAGAGGAACTAAATTAATTTAAAACAAATGATGTTTTGGAACTAGTCCCAAATCTCATGGATATGACCATTATAGGAACAAAATGGGTATATAAAAATAAACTCGATGAAAATGGGGTGTAACTAGAAACAAAGCTAGGTTAGTCGCACACGGTTATATCTCAACAAGAAGGAATTGTTATGACGAAATATATGCCACCCGTTGCTAGACTAGGGTCCATTAGAATACTTTTAGATTATGCATGCGACTAGACATCTAAAGTTATTACAAATGGAATGTGAAGATGATTCATTAACGGTTTTCATCATGAGGAGGTTTACGTGGCACAACCTCCGGGATTCTCATTAACTCTCGCAAAACTAATTTTGTTATAGACTTAAGAAGCTCTTTTATGGTCTAAAAAAAGCCCAAAGCTTGGGTACGATCGATTAAAAGCTTTCTTATCAAAACATGATTATATATGGGACTGGTATCGTTAGATAATAGTAGATCAACAACTTCTGTTACTAAAGAGAAGACTCAACCTCATTATTATCCACAATATATGTTGATGAATTATATTCGGGATCAACTATATTGTCAGAAATGTGTTGATGACTTTGCTAAGATCATGCATGATGAGTTTGAAATGAGTATGAGGGGGAACTAAATTTTTTTAGGTATTACAATAATTAAAACAAATTGATGATGGAATATTTTTTAATCAAATCAAATATATTAAGTAATGCTTTTAAGAAATTTGGACTAGAAGCTCTAAGCCAATGAAAACCCTATTTCTACAAAAACAAACTCATGAGAGAATACAATGTGTGATTGTAGATATCGATAAGTACCAAATATAGAGGAATGATAGGTAGTTTATTATACTTAACCGGCAAGTAGACACTTGATATCATGTTAGTGTTTGCCTTTAGTGACGTTTCAAGAGGATCCAAAATTCACCTGGAAGCGGTTTTTAAATGTATCTTTCGATACATTAAATGGCACCTACGATTTAGGATTTATGGCTATCCTAAGGGGATTTGGCCATAGAAACAATAAGTGTATGCGGAATTGGATCATGCAGGAGTATTACGTATAGATCGATAAGAGCACATGTGGTGTATGTTGCACGTTTATGGGATGTGCCTAACATCTTGGTTTCAAAAAAAGCAAACCGCTCTTGCCATCTTCACAACCGAAGCGGAATATTTAAGCGTCGAGGGAAAGGCATGTCAACAATCCCTATGGATGAAACAAGCTCTGTCGACTATGGCGTCCAGGTTTTGACGAAATTCCAATACATGTGTGATACACAACAGGGGACTATTAGACTTAAGTAAGAATACCCTTTCAACACTCGACGAACTAAAAACACATTGAGATTCGCCATCACTTTCTTCGCGATAATATTTTAAACAGGGATTATCTTCTATAGAACAAGTATCATCGGAAGATAAATATGCCGATATTCCTACTAAAACTTAAAACGTGAGCCATTTAACTACTTAGTCTAGGTTAGGAAATGATGCTGGAACAAATTGATTAAGTTTTCAGCATAATAAAGAAATGATAATCATCAAAGAACTGTTTGTCAAAAATTTGAGAAAAATTTTCTCAACAGGTGGCGGCCCTCTTAATTCATAAAGGGCGACCCCCTTAATTTTAAGGGGACCTACCAGACTTTAAGGGGACCACCCACCTGACTGACTAAAATGTTTTTCTCTCTCTCTATGTGTAGGTTTCAATTTTACACAAAAACACAAGATTCGGAAAAGTCTATAAGCAAACTTTTAAAAATTCTTATATCTAAATGCATATATTATTATACATATATATAATAGTCCCAATCTATTATTTCTAAAAAAAAAGTCTTTCTACAAAACTAGAGCTCTTGAAAATCAATTTTCATATATTTGTTGAGAAATGCTTAAAAACATTATAATAAAAACCCATTTTTCACATATGCATTTGTCTATTACGTTGTCTGTCAACACGTATATAATCTAAGATATATATTTATCGCAATTTTGGTTTGAGCAAAATTAAATCAGGAGATTTTGGATTATTTTTTAGGCTTTAAATTCTTAGTGTCGAAATAAGCGTACTCCACATTTGTGTCACTAGACACTCACTAGTATTTTCACAAAAGTTTTTTTGGTTCGTTTTTAACTTAACCCCGTTGTCAAGAAAATTCTTGTTGCATTTATATTATTCTAGTTACTATTTATAAGCTTTTCATTTTTTGGTCTTCAATTCATATATGATTATATGCCAAAATTATATGAAATAGTTTTATCCTACAACTTGTCATATATATGTAGAATGTTGAATGCTTAATTGCTATGTGCTAAAAAATCTTAATTGCCATAAAAGGATGGACTTGCTGCAAATTAACCACCAAAAGAATCCTCACCAAAAATTATTGAGAAAAATATATTTTGGGACAATCTGGGAAATAGCTGCAGGCGGCCCACTTTAATTCATAAAGGGAGGTCCCCTTATTCTTTAAGGGAAAACCGACCCTAATTAAGGGGACGCGCCTAGGCCGTTCAAGGGTTAAAATAAAACATTTTAAAAATAAAACATTATTTTTCATCCTCTTTGACCTATTACCTCTTAGACTATCTACTATTTCTCTATAATTCATAAACTTTTCTTGGATTTGATCCTTTAGATTGTTCATTCTTCTATTTAAACCTTTCCTCCACTAGAAAAATATAACTTCAACCATCATCATCACAATCATCCTGGACCAATGACATCTCCTAACAAACCAATCCAAACATTCAAGGGTAGCCAAAATGAAGTGTGAAACCATTTGGAGGAAGAAACTAAACCCTTTAACACATCCAATGAGCTCAATGTAAGTTCACCTACACCAATGCCAAAACATCACTCCTCATCATGACCATTCTCAAGAAAACATCACCCCAATCGGCATTACCAAATCCATACATTAAGGACACACCCAATCTCACCACAAGTTGTCTTACCTCCTCCATTTGCCATCTTACATCAATTCACATGTTACTCACATCAAGCTCCACCTCAATAGTGACAACAAAACTAACACACACACACCTCTATCTCAGTAGAGAAAGCTCTAGTTGATGACATTAATAACTCACAAGACCTATAAAATCTTTAGCATGCTCTCTCATAACAACAAAACAACATTCCCTCATCACCTTACTCTCCAAACCTACCACACACCCTCATCTTTAACCCAAGTTGAAACCATGTTGGGGATTTCCCTTGTTCGCATCTTCACCCAAAAACAATTCCTTGCTTTAAGTGAGGATATCAATTGGATTGAATTCCTCACACTCGACCCAATCACCACCTAGAGTTCAAAGAGATTACCCTTCCACAACCGCCTCGCTCCAACACTCTCCGATAAATACCAACTAATCTCGTAATATGCCTGCTAATAATCGTTAACCACTTTTGTGTCAGCATAGCAAGTCAAAATACTTCTGTGGCTATTTTAAGGATTTATTTTTATGTATTTAATATGCTTCTAAAGCATATTTGTTTTTCTTTTTATGTATGCTTGTGTGTAGTTCACACACATTGTCCTAAATGAATGAAGTATCTTTGCTTTAGACTGTTTGCTTGCAACTTGTCATATTTTTTCCTTCATTTGCAACATGTTTAGAGAATATTTGTATTGTTTAATTGTTTTTGTAGCCAATGAAAACCATAGCTCGATTCCTTTGGTGACTTTGAACGAGGGGGATCATCATATCAAGGGGAGCATTTTTATTCTGTCGATTTTACTAGCAATCTCAACGATTGCCTTTTTGATTCTACAAAAAGAGAGGAGAAATGACATAAAACTCACTAATACTTGTTTAAAAATAAATTTTTACATTTAATGAGTTTTAATTATTTAAATTTTGTAGATCTCAATAAGGAGAGATTGTTGATAGATAATGTTAAAAACATTATTAATATTTTTCACATCTTTATGTTTTGATAATCACAAAATATAAAAACGTTCAATGTAAAATTAAACGTAAACAAGTAGTTAGTAGCAAATTTTCATTTCGAAAATTATATAACTTAAAAGTATGAATAAATAAATGCTTAATGCATTTTATGATCAAAGGAAATTTTTATTCAACCTTACACTTTTATAAAATGTTGTAAACATTTTTATAAACATTACAAAACATTTTCTACAATTAAAATAATTGTTTTATTCAAAATAAACTTTTTAAAATTCAAATTTTCAGACCTAAAACGGCTAGAAACGTTCAGAAAATTCTCCCTACACAAAAAGGACAAAAACTGGGGAGTCCATGTCTAGGGCGGCCCCTTAAATACAGACGGGTGGCCCCTTAAATTATTAAAAATTAAGGGGACCGCCCACACTTTTTAAGGGGAAGCCCATAGAACATAGATAGATGTCCTCAGTTTGTCTTTATAAATTTCTTGACTTTCCCACATTTTCTCAACATTTTTGCAATATTTTTTCTCGATCAAAAAAGCTACACATCTAATTAAAATCCTATTGTTCATTTAATCAATATAAGCTTTGTTTCTAGTGACCAAGCTCAATTCTCAAGGCAAGAGAAGAAATTACTTCCATCATCAAGTGTAAGGAGTATTACACCTTGTGTGTTGTTGCAATCTTATTGCATCATATCATGATTGTAAATCATTTTTAATCTTGTAAAGTTGTGTAGTCAGTTAGATCTTGGTGATCTTTTTATAGTGCTAGCTAGGTGTAATTATAGAAGTAGTGCTTGTGATTGGAATTTGTGGTTGTTAAGAAAACTAAGGTGTGATAAAATGTTGTGTAGTCCGTGATCCAGTCGTGAAGCAAAGTTGTGTAGGAAGTTGTGAGATTGGTTCTAGCTAGGAGTAGAACCCGACATCTTGCTTAGTGTCGAAAATCAAGATTAAGCGAAAGTTGGTAAGGTTTTCTCGCATAAGGGAGCTTGTTGAAATAGTGAAGAAAAAAAGAAAAACTCTCGAGTTAGGTGCTCGAGGGACGTGAAGTTGGGCGAAGAGGTGCTCTCTTGCGAACCATATAAATCCTTCGCGGTATGTTTGATGTTCTTACATATTAATCTCTAGTCTTACATTACCTTTTCATACTATCCTATTAATTGTCTAGATAAGTATATTGTTCATATTGTGCAAGTGTTGAATTCACATAAAGTCGAATCTGGAATTTTTACAAACACTATAAAACCTTAAATTAAAAAGCGATAAACTATTCACCCCCCCCCCCCTCTAGTTTTCCACGCTACTTACAAGTTAACAGTTTAGCTAATCAAGTCTAATGACTTTTAAGCTAAAACTGATTTGGCTTTTTGGACTTAATAAGTAAAAGAAAAGTAAATAAGCTGTAAACAGCCTATCCCTTAGACCTATTAAGCTCTAATGACTAAAAACAAGCAAACAAAATAAGCTAATAAGCACTGAAAACCCATTAAGAAAGATTACACCTTATGGCTTTTAAATGGCTATGACTAAATTTTAAGCTAAGATAATAAGCAAATAAGCAATAAGAAAAGTCTAAAAACTAAAAACAGATAAAGGCCTACACCTAATAAGCTCAAAAGACTAAAAATAAGCAAAATAAAATAAGCAGAAAAGCAATTGGAATCACTAAGACAATTGACTTAAAAAGAAACTTAAAGGGCATTTTGACAGATTTTAAGCTAAGATTTAAGACCTAATAAGCACTAAAAATTGACTTTAAGGTGCAAACAGATTCAAATTAATACTTGAAAAACACAAATAAGTTGAAAGTAAGCAATTTGGCTAAGTAAATAAGCTAGAAGTGAAAGTTGAAAAAGACAGGTTACTCTATTTGTCTTTGGCTTTTGAAGGATTTGCAACTAACATTTAAGACTTTAAAACAGTTTTGACACTTTAAAATCTTAAAACAGATTTATAACTCACTACAATAAGCAAAATTTAATGAAAATTAACCAAACTTAAGCTAGGAATTACTCTAAAATGATCTGTGAATACAAGACTCAAAAGAACAAACCCTTAACTCTAATTTCCTTGACTGTTTTTGAACAAAAGGACTCAAAAGGATATTCCAAGCAAAATGACTCAAAACAAATGTGCATAGATTCAATTAAGACTCGTTATAAATTCAATAACCACACCTTAAGCATTCTTTTTACACATTCAACAAATAAGCAGTTTAGATCCACTTTTGAACATGACAGATTTGAGGATCTAATAAAACAACTAGAAAACTTAACTAAACTTAATCAAAACTTATTAAAACTACTAATAAGACTTGTTTAGAGCTTATGAAATCTGAATTAAACACCTAAAATAGTTTCCATAACTTTGGACCCATTTTAAATTCTTAACCCAAACACCCCTTTAAAATCTAAAAACTTATTTATAAGCCAAAACAAATCAAATTAAGCTATGAATTGCCAAAACAGATTGAGAACTATGAAAATTAAGTACAAATAAGCAATAACATAAGAGAAATAAGCACTATTCTATAAGCTACATTAATAAGCTAAATGCACTCAAATGAGGACAGATTCATAGCAAACCTAAACTAATCCATTTTAAGCTATGAGCTAAACATCTTAAGCTATATTAAGGCAGATTAAGCACAATAAGCATTGAATAAGCAGATAAAAAGCTGAGATAAGCATAAACAGTATTTAAACTAGAATTTAAGTAAAAGAGGAAGTGTACCTTGATCCTAGCTCAAACAAGGATCAAAAATGCTCAAAGGAGCTTATCTACAAGCTCTAGCTTGTTAGAAACAAGCTGGTAAAACCCATAAGCCCTTCTATTATTGGCTTATCATCCAAATTAGCTTATTATTCCCTTTTTGAAACTGAGAGTAAATGGCTTATTCAGCTAAGCTTTTAGGAGGCTTAGCTGAATAAGTAGTAACTTAGAAGGTAATGAGCTTATTTTGAGCTTATTAGCTTAATTCTAAACATTTCTAAACCATAATAGAATTTAAAAACACAATTTACTAAAATTGAACTTTTTATTAATATTAAATAAAGGATTACAATGCTTTTGGAAAGGAAAATTACATTAATAAAATGACATTAAGCTAAAAATTACAATAAGCTACTAAAAAGCTAAACTACACTACTCCTACACTACACTAGATATCCTCTACTGTGTGAATACCCCTA
>BQNB010183117.1:1072-12433 GCA_026074375.1 Tanacetum coccineum | reverse complement strand
GACCGGTCAAGGGAGCGTGAATGAATAAATAGATCTATTGGGATTAATTATCCCTATCCGGGTGAGTAGTGCTCACTACACACGGGGAGCCTGATAAACGGATATATGTCATGTCGTACTGGTTAGGTTGTCTTTGGTCGGACACCTGGAAGGGCACACAAATACATATAGCAATATACATGCTAACATGCGTAATTAGCTTCAGTGTCATGAGCTTAGTGCAACGTAAATACCTTTTTATGTGAAGTTGTATCTGTTATAACTGTCGCATACGTGTTGATATCTTGTGGTCCACTATAATAACGTTTGAACTAAACCTATGAATTCACTCAACTTTATGTTGACGTTTTAAGCATGTTTTTCTCAGGTGCTTAGCATGGATGCTGTTGATTGACTTATGTGAAGTCTATTTGCCTGTACCGGTTTACCAGAGATTTATCTATGTCTTTAAATACCGTTGTTGAACTTATTTAAGCTTCCGCATTTTAACTTTGAATCTTTTAAATTTAATCGATGTAAAACTTATTATTATTATTTTAAAACTTTGCAATGGTGTTTATTTTTCAAAACGTACCCTTAGAGGTCGTTCTTTATGCTTTGTACTTAAGATGCTCAATAAAGTCACGCCTCCGGACACGTATTCCGTCCACGCCCCGTCTGGGGGTGTGACAATATGCAAGCCTTACTAAAGACCGAGGATGTGTATGATGTGTATGAATGTCATGGCCTGTCACTAGAGGCCGAGGGAGTTGCCACAACACCAGAGGTAGCGGATCCGGTTCACCCAGAGCTAGAGCAACTTCTTACGCGATTTGACTCGCTTTTTCAAGTACCTACTTCTTTGCCACCTCATCGTTTGATTGACCACCGAATCTATTTACTTCCTAATACCAAACCAGTTAATGTTCGTCCGTATCGATACCCTCATTATCAAAAGGGGGAAATGGAAAAACTAGTCAATGAGATGTTAGAGCAGGGGATTATTCGATTTAGTCAGAGTCCTTTTTTGTCCCCCGTATTACTTGTTAAAAAGAAAGATGGGAGTTATCGTTTCTGTGTGGACTATCAGGCTTTGAATGCGGTAACGGTTAAGGATAAATTTCCCATTTCAATGACGGATGAAATGTTCGACGAACTTGGCGGGGCAGTTATTTTTACCAAACTTGACCTACGAGCTGGGTACCACCAGATTCAGGTGCATGAGCGTGACATCTATAAAACAATGTTTCCAACACATGATTGGCATTATGAATTTTTGGTTATGCCGTTCGGTCTTACCAACGCACCGTCTACATTTCAAGCCACCATGAACCGGTTGTTTTCGCCTTACTTACGTAAATTCGTGATTGTTTTCTTTGATGACATCTTAGTTTACAGTACCACACTTACGGCTCATTTGGAACATTTGGAGTGTGTTTTGAATTGTTTACAAGAATACCAGTTTTATGTGAAGAAATCTAAGTGTGTCTTTGGGGCAGCAACTTTGGAATATCTGGGACACATCATCTCAAGGCATGGTGTGGAGATGGACCCTAAGAAAGTATCTGCGGTTTGTGAATGGCCTATACCCCAGTCGCAACGACATGTGCGTGGGTTTCTTGGATTAGCTGGGTACTATCGGCGGTTTATTAAGGGGTATGCGACATTGGCGGCGCCGTTGACTGATTTGTTGCGGAAGGACGGGTTCAAGTGGGGAGACCGCGAGTCCGAGGCCTTCAAAGCTCTTAAGCAACAACTATCGACTACCCCAGTCTTGGGCCTACCCGACTTCGAAAAAACATTTACTGTAGAAAATTGGGTCCTCGAATGCGTTTGGCGGCTACATATCAGAAAGAATTATTCGCCATCATGGAAGCAGTTTTTAAATGGCGGCAGTATTTGTTGGGACGACGATTCATTATCCGAACGGATCATAAAAGTATTAAGGAGTTGATGCAACAAGTGATTCAAACCTCGATTCAATAGAAGTACGTGTGTAAGTTAATCGGATTCGATTTCGCCATCGAATACAAACCGGGGGTGTTAAACCAAGTGGTCGATGCTTTTTCACGAATGTACGAGGACGAGGGACCCTTAACTGCTTCATTCATGGCTTTAAGTCAGTCCTTGGTTTCGTTTATGGAAGAGCTAAAAGAGGAAAATTGGACTTTGGAGGAATTGCTCGACTTGCATCGACAGTTAGACCTTGGGGATGCCGCGGCTGGTTTCAGACGAGAAGGTGGGCTGGTCATTTTTCAGGATCGCTATTTTATTGGGACGGAGTCAAAGCTTAAGTCGCTGATCCTGCGAGAATTTCACAATACTCCTCTCGCAGGACACGGGGGCGTCAAGAGGATGTTAGTGGGCTTGTCGGGTTTGTTTTACTGGAGGGGGATGCGTAAATCGGTCGAGGAATACATCAAAAGTTGCTTAGTATGTCAGCAAACGAAATATTCGACTCAGGCTAGTGGTGGGTATTTGCAACCCTTGCCTACGCCGACGGCCGTATGGGAAGATGTTTCTATGGACTTCATAACTGGGATGCCGTTATCAAAAGGGTTTTCGGTCGTTCTGGTGGTGGTGGATCGGTTTTCAAAATATGCGCATTTTGCGACATTGCCAACTAGTTTTAATGCTCCCAAGGTGGCTGAAGTGTTCGTGGAAGCCGTTGTTAAACATCATGGTATACCTAAGACCATCGTGTCTGACCGTGATCCTATTTTTGTTAGCAAGTTTTGGACTCAGCTTTTTAAACTTAGTGGTACACAGTTAAATCATAGCACCGCTTATCATCCCCAAACGGATGGGCAAACTGAGGTAGTAAACCGTGGGTTAGAGCAGTATCTGCGTGCCATGGTAACCGACCGTCCTGACCACTGGGTCCGCTTCTTACCATGGGCCGAGTATTGCTATAATACTAGTTATCACAGCAGCATTAAGATGTCTCCGTACCAAGCATTGTATGGGAAGGTTCCGTTATCTATCATTCCATATCCACCTGGGTCCTCTAAAGTGGCGGCTGTGGAAGACGTGTTAGTAGAGCGGGATGAGTTGCTTCGTCGGCTTAGGGACAATTTACTAGCAGCCAAGAATCGTATGGAGGAAAAGGCTAACCTTAAACGTCGCGAAGTGGAGTTTAATGTGGGAGATAAGGTGCTCGTTAAACTTCAGCCTTATCGGCAGCTTACTTTGGCTAGGCGTTTATCTCACAAATTGGCGAAAAGGTACTATGGGCCATATGAAATTTTGGAGCGAATTGGGAAGGTGGCTTACCGCCTTGCTTTACCGGTTACTAGTAAGATACATCCCGTGTTTCATGTGTCAATCCTCAAGCCGTTTTTAGGGAGTGAAAGTGAAGCCGTGGCGGAAATTCCTGGGGAATCTGATGAGGGTTTTGTGGTGGAGCAACCGCTCACTGTTTGTGGGTCTCGGTTTGTTTTACGGGATGGAAGCCTCGTTAAACAAGTGTTGGTGCAATGGGCTGGAAGATCGCCAGAGGACGCGACGTGGGAGTATTTGACCGACTTCCGAGCCGCTTATCCAGCCTATGACCTTGAGGACAAGGTCATTTCTGAAGAGGGACGGAATGATACGCCTGGGTCGTTGGATGCAGGAAGGGCCAAACGGGTTTCCGTGGCGCCAAAGTGGCAAAAGGACTTCGTCATGGGATAGGATAACTATCACCATAAACTATCTTTATCTTTATGCTAATAGGAGATGTTTGAGTTGTGTTAGGATTTGTGTGTCAAGTCAGTCATTATCACTATAGGATATGTGTTTGTGTTATCGTGGGAATGGCCCATGCGTGTCTATTTAAACCATCGGGATTTAATGAAAGAATCAAGTTTTAGCTAAATCACATATCTTTCTTCTTTTATTCTCAGGAGCACGCACTCGCTTAAAGAGGTGCAAGCCAAACGATACTGCCTAACGGGTCGTATAAATTTGGTGCTTTCATTGCTTTCATCATGGACGAAAACGCAATTCGTTTGTTGCTCAAAGATCAGTCGGACGCCTTTACAGCTCGGCTGGTAGCTATCCAAGTAGAACTCCAGGAAACTAAAAATCTGTTACAAGTACGCCATAGGGGTGGCGGCGACTCGGGATCCGCATTACCGCGAGCCATGCGCTTAGATAAGTTTAATGGCACAGATCTGGATAGTTAGATTTTCTTGATTACCGAATACTTTGCTTTATTGAATACTCCAGTCGACCAACGTCTGAAGGTCGTGGGTTTCAATCTTGAAGGAGGGGCGGCGGAGTGGTTCCGTTGGATGACGAGGAACAACCTCATCACCGATTGGCAGGCTCCCAGACGGGTTTGTGGAAAGTTGTGATCGTATGTTCGTTTTGGACAGCCTCTGAAGAGTACGAAGATCCGACGGGTACATTGTCAAAGCTGTTGCAAATGGTACAAGTGGGCAATATCAGGGAGAGTTTGAAAAGCTCATGAATCGTGTGACTGATATCTAAGAAACCTTGCTTATATCATTTTATATATCAGGTCTTAAGCCACACCTTTAACGTGAATTGCTCATGGCTAAGCCGGCAACGCTTGGGGAAGTTTTTGCACTAGCACAGGTGACGGAAGCAAGATTGATGGATCAGCAGTCCGGGACAGTTATCACCACCACGGCGACGTCAATCACGAGTCATCCGCCAAACCAGAATAACTTCTACGGTTTTCAGGCCTAAAACTGACGTAGGACAAACGCCATTGTTACCGACCCATATCAGTCTCGGTCCAACATTTGCTAACAAACCGATCTTGCCAGCAAGGGTGTCGCCACAGAGGAGCGTCAGGAACGCCTCAACAAAGAGGCTCTATTTTATATGTGTCCTGCAAGTGGGCGAGTGGTTCATAAATCGCGCTCACGCGGGAAGGTTTTTATTGGTTAGATTGGCCGAAGCCGAAGGACGGTACGGGTCAGATATGAATAGCTGATGCACCACACGGACGCTGTGGAAACAAGCGAGTGACGATATCCATTCTTTAACTCATTGATTGGGCATGGAAGTCCTCGCTCTCTCCAACTATGGGGAACAATCGGCTCAGGTGAGGTGCATGTTCTTATTGATAAAGGAAGTACCCATAATTTTGTGCAGCCCAATATAGTGGAAAGAATGTGTTTGCCTGTCCAAACGACCAAGGCTTTCAAGGTTTATATTGGGAGTGAGGAATCTTTGTTGTGTGAAAATATGTGTTCGCAGGTCACACTTAGTATGCAGGGGCTGATTATGGAGGTCGATCTTTATGTCTTACAATGAATGTCCTGACGTGTTTTAGGTATGATCCAATGGTTGCAAAAGCTAGGGAAAGTAACCCACGAGTATGCTAAGCAAACCATGGAATTTACCTTGGTTAATACTAAGTACTCCTTGTAAGGCGATGAATCATTACGCATGAAGAAGATTAGCCTTCATCATATGTAAGCCCTACTAGAGATCGATGATGTTTATGGTGTGTACGAATGTCACTGGACCTGTCATAGACGGCGTGGCGAGTTGCCATTGTTGGGTTATGTTAATTGGATACGCAATGTACGGCTAGAAGTGTGTGAGCTTATTGGGGGTACACACGATAAAACATTTAGAGTGCGTTAAACTTCACATGTGTTTCCAAAAGTAAACCATTTGGACTAAAAACCAACTAGACATGTACCTAGGTTGATCCTAAATCTTTGTGGCACGGTTTGAGATGGGTTCAGTAGTGGAGTGTCTAGGTTCATTGGTTAAGGGATAAGGAGGAGTGGAAGAGTTATGATAAGGGTTAGTGTTGTGATAAGGCTTGAAATTGAAGTATTTGAGTCTTATCATGAGTTAGGGGATTGAGGCTATAAATACCTCCCTCCTTTGCTCATAGGCCATAATTAAATCCTGAGGCGAAAACATAAGTTAAGGAGATAGATATTATCCCTCAGGTTGCCCAGACACTTCCCTACACCTCCCTTTGATTACCTAATTACTAGAAAACACAGGGATAACTCGTTATCCGACTCCTCTCCATTCTTTGAAAGACCGAATACTAAACCCTAATTAGGGTTGAATCAATTTCGGTTCTACTTTTCTACTTACAGTCTATTTTGGTTAACCTTTCAAGGGATTTTCGAGTTGTGGTTTGATCCCTAGGCTGTTCCAGAAGGTTAATAATATTGGTTTACGTATTGTCAAGGTGTGATAATAGTCGGATTCGAGCTAGGGTTTGTGGATCTCTATTTTGAGTTGGTAATTGTAGCAGAGAGAGGGGTTTACCAAAGACGAATTCGGTTAAAAGCCCTACACTACCTTTTCTGTAATTCGGTTCCGTTTCTTGTACGTCGTTTGAGGGTTTCGGATGGTGATCGATATAGCAGTGGGTTTTGGATACAATTGTTGTATTAGATATCGGTGAGGTATGGAATTGCTTCCCGGGCGGTGACTTGTTTACGTTGTGTTTAATAGTGAGCAACTGTAGAGGTGACATAAATTAGTCACTCGTTTTCATTTCTTGGTTTCATTTATTTGCTGGTTGGTCTACAAGGGTAATGTTCTATTTACTCTTTTACATTCCTTATGTGTTTAATGTATGTTAATTATATATGCTAGACTTGATCTATCCGTTGCGTACTTGTTAGAGTTAAATTGGTTAACTTGATTGTTAAATTCCAACAGCCACAACACCAGAGGTCGCGGATCCGGTTCACCCAGAGCTAGAGCAGCTTCTTACGCGATTTGACTCGCTTTTTCAGGTACCCACTTCTTTGCCACCTCATCGTTTGATTGACCACCGAATCCATTTACTTCCTAATACCAAACCAGTTAATGTTCGTCCGTATCGATACCCTCATTATCAAAAGGGGGAATTGGAAAAACTAGTAAATGAGATGTTAGAGCAGGGGATTATTCGATTTAGTCAGAGTCCTTTTTCGTCCCCCGTATTACTTGTTAAAAAGAAAGATGGGATGTTATGTTTGTCTGTGTGACATATCGCGGCTTTGAATGGCAGGTAACGGGTTAAGGATAAATTTCCCATTCCAACGGCGGATGAAATGTTCGACGAACTTGGCGGGGAGGTTATTTTTACTAAACTTGACCTACGAGATGGGTACCACTAGATTCGGGTGCACGAGCGTGACATCTATAAAACGGCGTTTCGAACACATGATTGACATTATGAATTTTTGGTTATGCGTTATCGTCGTCTACCAACGACCCACCGTCTACTTTTTAAGCACATGAACGGTTGTTTTTTGCACTTACTTACGTAAATTTCGTAGTTGTTTTATTTGATTGAATCTGGTTTACGTTACCACATTTAGGCTCTTTTGGAACATTTGGACGTGTTGTTTTGAATTGTTTACAAGAGTACCAGTTTTATGTGAAGAGAGAATCTAAGTGTGTCCTTTGGGAAGGGCAGAAGATCTTTGGATGTTACCTGGACACATCATCTCAAGGCATGGTGTGGAGATGGACCCTAAGAAAGTATCTGCGGTTCGTGAATGGCCTATACCCCAGTCGCAACGACATGTGCGTGGGTTTCTTGGATTAGCTGGGTACTATCGGCGGTTTATTAAGGGGTATGCGACATTGGCGGCGCCGTTGACTGATTTGTTGCGGAAGGACGGGTTCAAGTGGGGAGACCGCGAGTCCGAGGCCTTCAAAGCTCTTAAGCAACAACTATCGACTACCCCAGTCTTGGGCCTACCCGACTTTGAAAAAACATTTACTGTGGAAACGGATGCGTCAGGGGATGGAATAGGCGCGGTTTTGTTGCAAAATAACAAACCTATCTGTTATTTTAGTCGAAAATTGGGTCCTCGAATGCGTTTGGCGGCGACATATCAGAAAGAATTATTCGCCATCGTGGAAGCAGTTTTTAAATGGCGGCAGTATTTGTTGGGACGGCGATTCATTATCCGAACGGATCATAAAAGTATTAAGGAGTTGATGCAGCAGGTGATTCAAACCCCGATTCAACAGAAGTATGTGCGTAAGTTAATGGGATTCGATTTCGCCATCGAATACAAACCGGGGGTGTTAAACCAAGTGGCCGATGCTTTTTCACGAATGTACGAGGACGAGGGACCCTTAACTGCTTCATTCATGGCTTTAAGTCAGCCCTTGGTTTCGTTTATGGAAGAGCTAAAAATAAAAAAAATATAAAAAGGGGAAGGACAATCGGACTTTGGGAGGAATTGCTTCGAGCTTTGATCGACAAGTTGGACCTTGGGATGCCGCGGCTGGTTTCAGACGAGAAGGTGGGCTGGTCATTTTTCAGGATCGCTATTTTATTGGGACGGAGTCAAAGCTTAAGTCGCTGATCCTGCGAGAATTTCACAATACTCCTCTCGCAGGACACGGGGGCGTCAAGAGGATGTTAGTGGGCTTGTCGGGTTTGTTTTACTGGAGGGGGATGCGTAAATCGGTCGAGGAATACATCAAAAGTTGCTTAGTATGTCAGCAAACGAAATATTCGGACTCAGGCTAGTGGTGGGTATTTGTACCCTTTTGCGTATGCTGCAAAACTGGCCGTATGGGATAGATGTTTCAATGGACTTATACCGGGTGATGCGTTATCAAAAGGGTTTGTCGGTCGTTTGGTGGTGGTGGATCGGTTTTCATAATTATGCGCATTTTGCTGGACATGTGCCAACTAGTTTTAATGCTCCAAGGTGGCTGAAGTGTTCGTGGAAGCCGTTGTTAAGCATCATGGTATACCTAAGACCATCGTGTCTGACCGTGATCCTATTTTTGTTAGCAAGTTTTGGACTCAGCTTTTTAAACTTAGTGGTACACAGTTAAATCATAGCACCGCTTATCATCCCCAAACGGATGGGCAAACTGAGGTAGTAAACCGTGGGTTAGAGCAGCGTGCCATGGTAACCGACCGTCCTGACCACTGGGTCCGCTTCTTACCATGGGCCGAGTATTGCTATAATACTAGTTATCACAACAGCATTAAGATGTCTCTGTACCAAGCATTGTATGGGAAGGTTCCGTTATCCTATTCATCCAATCCGACTTGGGTCCTCTAAAGTTGGCGCTGCTGTGGAAGACGTGTTAGTAGAGCGGGATGAGTTGCTTCGTCGGCTTAGGGACAATTTACTAGCAGCCAAGAATCGTATGGAGGAAAAGGCTAACCTTAAACGTCGCGAATTGGAGTTTAATGTGGGAGATAAGGTGCTCGTTAAACTTCAGCCTTATCGGCGAGCATACTTTGGCTAGGCGGTTGCTCCAAATTGGCGAAGAGGTACTATGGGTCGTATGAAATTTTGGAGCGAATTGGGAAGGTGGCTTACCGCCTTGCTTTACCGGTTACTAGTAAGATACATCCCGTGTTTCATGTGTCAATCCTCAAGCCGTTTTTAGGGAGTGAAAGTGAAGCCGTGGCGGAAATTCCTGGGGAATCTGATGAGGGTTTTGTGGTGGAGCAACCGCTCACTGTTTGTGGGTCTCGGTTTGTTTCTATGGGATGGAGCTCTCTTAAAACAAGTGTTGTTGCAATGGGCTGGGAAGATCGCGAGAGGACGCGACGTTGGGAGTATTTGTCCGACTCCGAGCCGCTTATCTCCGCCTTTGTCCTGTGAGGACAGGTCATTTTGAGAGGACGGGAATTGATCGCCGGGGTCGTTGGATGCAGGAAGGGCCAAACGGGTTTCCGTGGCGCCAAAGTGGCAAAAGGACTTCGTCATGGGATAGGATAACTATCACCATAAACTATCTTTATCTTTATGCTAATAGGAGATGTTTGAGTTGTGTTAGGATTTGTTTGTTTTGTGTGCAAAGTGTCTAAGTCATTAAGTGATTATAGGGATATGTGGTTGTACGTTAAGTGGGGGAATGGCCCATGCGTCTGTCTATTTAAACCATCAGGATTTATGAACAAGAATCAAGTGTTTTTAGCTAGAATCAGCATATCTGTTCTTCTTCTTCTTTATTCTCAGGAGGACGCACTCGCTAAAGAGTTTGCAAGCCAAACGAGTACTGCCTAACGGGGTCGTATCATAAACGGTTTTTGGATGTGGAGAGGAAATGAGTGGAAAAAAGAGAGTTAAAATATTAATTTGGTGTGTATGTGGATATGTAAACTCATATTTATTATAACTTTGGGACGGGCTTATTATTGTAGATGCCGTACTAAAAATGTGCCTGATCAAATTCATATTTTGGGCTACTTATTTAGATAGATAACAAAGGTTAAGTGAGGCTCATCAATATTCATAATAAAGAAAATAACGATGATTTTTCTCCCTCTTCTTATTGGTGGTTAGAAATTTGGAATCCTGCGATCTCTAAAAACATCGAGGCAATTTTGGTTATTTAATGATTAGATAGCCTGACGTCTGTCGTAAAACCTCTACGGGATTAATACCTTTATATCATTGAAACTCTAGTTTTGTTTAGGATTTGCCAAATAGTTGTACACTAACTATAGTTTAATTTTACGTATATTAATATTCTAGTTAGGGGTTTCATGGTATATATATTCTAGTTTGTTGATCGTGCATGGTCGTTAGATATTCTAGCCAAGGTCCATCCATGTTTGTGTCTCTTCTAAACGTTTACAATGCTCACCAATAATTCACAAGATATACACACTCTTTGAAACAAAAAATTCAAACGATGAATTGGGTGATTTTACTGTTTAAAGGTACACCATGGCTAAGAGAATATGTTATATGTCTATATGTATATGTTTAGTGATTAGCGATAGGTCAGTAAATATTTTATTTAGGACCTTTCCTTTATTATCCTGATGAGATGGATTTGAGGGATCATTTCAGTGTTCATAGTCATTGCGAGCTTAGTAACACAAAGTTCTTGCTCAAACAATGTGAAACAACAAGCAAAAGAACCCGCGCGTTGCGGCGGGGCTAATTTTTTCCCGAATAATATTTTTTTTTACGTTTCGGGGGGTTTTTTTTGGGCGATGCGTTATGGCGGGGCTAATTTTTAATATTTTCTTTTTTTTAATGATTCGGGGAAAAAAAATTGCGTTGGGACGGGCTAATTTTTTCCCGAATATTTTCTTTTTTTGGGACGGTTTTGTAAATTTTTTTACGGGAATTTTTGTGTAAGAAAATCGTAAATAGTTAAAAGGTGAGGGTCCGTTTTTTATTTTTTTTTACTTTGGGCCAATTTTTTTGGCTAATTTTTTCCCGGATATTTCCTTTTTTTGTACGATTCGGGAATATTTTTTTTTGCGTTGGGACGGGTTAATTTTTTCCCGAATATTTTCTTTTTTTGGGACGGTTCGATATCTTTTTTTTTGGGCCGATGAATGTAAAAAAGTTGTGAACAATAAAAACTTGACGTGTTTTTTTTGTTAATTTTTTTACGGGATTTTTTGTGTAAGAAAATCGTAAATAGTTAAAAGGTGAGGGTCCGTTTTGTATTTTTTTT
>BQNB010183116.1:0-12433 GCA_026074375.1 Tanacetum coccineum | reverse complement strand
CGGGATAAGTATCCCCAGCGACATATCGCCTGGGAAAGCGTGGAAATGTCGCTGGGGATAGTGGTAAATGTTGTAGTGTATATATATATAGCCCTTTGAAATTTTTGGCGACAAAATCGAGTCATGTATACCGTATATAATTTACGTAGTATCTGCTAATTGTCCATTGTGAAAGAACTTTGTATGTCCCTCTAGGTAGGATAGCTCAGTTATTATTACGCAGGTTCATACTTGTGACAATTGTTCGTGTTTATATATATAGGGATTAAAAATATTTTCTTTGTTACAAAACTACAATGAATCTTTGCCGAGTACACTATTACCCTTAATTCATTTGGTGAGGTGAAGCTTAATATTCCATTTCCATCTATTATACAAAATCCACCAAAAATATGAGTGTGCCGGTAGTATTGTAGACTTTTGAACTTGGCTTGTACATTTTGTCAAGACCTAATTGGTTAGTTGGAATAAACGGTTCAAGAAGGCAACGTCTTAGGAAATCACCCAAAAAGCTTATATGTGTATGTGTTTATTGACTTGTCACATTGACTTGTTGACCTCCCCGTGTAAAACCCTTTGTTGCACTCAATGTTAGTGCAAACCCCTAGATCACCTTGTTAAGCCAATCCTTGTTTAAACCTTATATGTTTCATTACACCATTTTGCCTTAGCCTATCCTGTAGTCTTTATTTTTCTTCGTGTTGAAATCTTTGCCTACTTAAGTTCATGGTTCGGGGGAATGGCTATGAAAATTTTATGCATTCGCGGAAGACCAATCATTATTGATCTATAAAGACCCTCCTATATCATCACTTTCGATATTGTTCATCTCAAGTGGGGGGACGTATGTATTATATCAAACGCTGCAGGGGCAATAATAAAAAGATATAAACCCTTGTAGCATTTGTATATTTAAAAAAATGATGGTGCAAATATAAGCCATCCATGTGCTAAAATTGTAAAGATGGTGCAACTATAAGCCATCTTAATGATTATGAAGAATGGAGCTAGTAGCCCATTATTAAAGATTAGATTTTCAGACTTAGACTCTTGGACTTATGGACTGACAGTAGCTAGTTATGACAACCTTAGATTACTTTAGACTATTTGTTTCATGTTTTTATTTAACAACAATTACTGTGCATCATGTGTCTTATATCGTTCTACATCCCGACCATTGGTTTTTCTCGAATGAGGGATTTGATTGCAATCATGTATGTCTATTCCATCATTATGGATGTGTATATGTGATTTTGTCGCCCTTGTTGGTGTAATGCTTTTGGAAAAGGACTGCAGGATGATTCACCATTAAACCTGTTTGTCACCCATGTTGCCTTTGAGACTGTTTAGACCCTAATTCTAGTTAGTGGAGACTTGTGTACTTTCTAAGCTAATGATAGAATACATGCTATGACTGTCTAATTGAGTGATCACCTCGAAATGAAACACTTAGATTAGTAATGAGAGTTGAGTGTTTTCGATCCCTTTTTCATGAGGTGTTCGGCTCTGATGTTTTCTAGCATAAGTAACTTATAAATTCATTTCTCCAAGTTAAATTGGGTAAATCTTTTTATGAATTATTCTAAACGGTTCTACTTGAGGGCAAGTAGAAGTTAAGTGGGGGGGGGATACATTTTAATATCAAATTCCCTATAAAAATGCTTATAACTATGTTATAAATGTCTGAAAATGTTACTTAATTGTTTATATTTAGTTTGAGGGTCCATGTGAGCATTTTAACAAAAGACGTGGGATTTGGACATGAAATGTACTAAAGTGAAGAGTTCAAGGCTTGTTACGGCGTAACATCCCAGAAGGATTACGCCGTAACATATTTTAAAGAAGAAATGAGTCATCACAGCTTTTACGGCGTAAAGCCTCTCCTACTTTACGCCATAACATTCAAAATTCATAGAAGATGATTTATCCGAGTCAGCGTTACGGCGTAACATAGGCGACGCCGTAACATCATTTTAGCCTAGAAGATTGTAAGCCTACGCAGCAAGGTTACAGCGTAACGTCTCATAAGGGTTACGCCGTAACAGTTTCAAAATATATAAATAGAGCCCTCATCCAGCTCATTCATCATCACTCACTTCCACAACTCACAATACAGTATAAAAGGGGTGAACCAAGCCCCCAAGGTCTAAAGCATTTCACCAGAAGGTCCAAGGGAGAAGTCACTTTACTTAATTCTTGTATTTAATCGTTCATAACATTCACTGTAAGAACAATGATGATTCAATCCATGTCTACTTTCATTAATTCTTGCATTACTGTTATCATGAGCGGCTAAGCACTCTTAGTGCTGGCCTAACCATGTAATTGCTATTGATTTGAGTATTGTTTTCTGTTCAATTATGGTTCTGTTAGATATCCTTATAGCCTTTCATTGATCCCTGTGTTTTGGTACTATAGAGGGTGGCTTAGATCTTGTTAATCCTGTTATTAGACTTACCCTATTGAACCTGGGATTAGCGGGTACTAGGGTAGCTTGGCACCTATCCCTCGTGTAGGAATTTACCACATTACCACCTTTGCCACAGTAAATACTTAAAAAGCACAAGAACTCTTTCAGAGGGGGTTAATAATCGGTTTAGATTATAGATTGGTCTTAAGGATAGTTAGGGATTAACCACTACAAACTTGGATGCCCTGCTCGTGTGATCGTAGGGGAATGTGGGATCGCAGAGTGAGTATAGGACAGACCTCAAATGCCAATTCGGGTCTGTCGATATTAGAACCACTAATGGAACTTATAATTGAACATTGCACAGGAAAATGTAATCATAGCATTAGTAATGAAATGGTTAGGTTAGCACGCTTTTCTCCCTGAATTCTTCTATCACTTTACTTTACTGCATTTACTTTTCTGTAGTTATTAAAATCAACTTAAAACCATTTTCAAACGTGACATAATCAAATTAGAACTAGTAAACCTTAGCTCTTGGGACGACCTCGGATTTACCAAACTACTGCACTATATACGACCGGGTTCTCTGCCCGTTAGTGCGTGTATCGGTAGACGAGTTTTATAAATTTAAAACTTGGCAATTAATTATTTAAAACAATTTACGCATCAAGTTTTTGGCGCCGTTGCCGGGGAGCTAAAATTAGTTTTAGTTTGATAACCTCACTATGGAGCAGTATCTAGCATTGACTCGAGGGAACCAGGCACCGGGCGTGGTTAAACCCAAAATAGGAGGCAATGTGAATTTTGAGATAAAGAGTCAATTCATGCGAGAATTGAGGGAGGATACCTTTTCTGGAAACAAGAACGACGATGCCCATGAGCATGTGGAGCGAGTTTTAGACATCGTCAGCTTATTCAACATTCCCGGAGTATCACATGATGCTGTCATGCTACGCGTCTTCCCCATTACTCTGACTGGAGCCGCTAAGAGATGGGTGGACAGACTTCCTCCAGGAACCGTCGATTCCTAGGATCTCCTTAAAAAGGCCTTTATCCAAAGGTATTGTCCACCATCAAAGACTGCCAAGCAGCTTGAAGAAATCCGCAACTTCAAGCAGGAAGGAGACGAGACATTATACCAAGCTTGGGAGCGGTATAATGACCTACTATATAAATGCCCCACTCATGACATCAATAGCCATCAGAAGGTAAACATCTTCTATAATGGTCTTGGGACCATGAACCGCTAATTGCTTGACTCACAAGGGCCAATTCCTGGCATGACACCTGCTCAAGCATTAACAGCGATTCAGACTATGGCTGACCACTCCCAAAAGTGGCACGATGGGTCATCCAGCAGAAATAAAGAGAGTAGTAGTAATTCTGAAGGGATCGCTGCTATTGTAAACAAACTAGAAAACCTCGGTCGAGACATGAAGAAGCTGAAAGAGAATGTTCACGCTATTCAAGTAGGATGTCAAATATGCGGAGGAGCTCACCTTGACAAGGACTGCCCTCTCAAGGAGGAAGTAAAGAGTGTCGAAGAGGCTATATATGGCGAGTTTGGACGTTCTTCACCTTTCAGGAACGGAGCTAAGTACCGTGTAGGCCCACCTGGATACTACACACGCATTGATAATCGACCACCTTTTGGAGAAAAGAGGCCAAGCTTGGAGGAGCTTATGAACAAACACCTGGAGGAATCAACATGAAGAAGAGTCAAGATGGAAGAATGTGTGAAGAAACTCCAGGAGAATGCCAAGATTAATACTCAAAACCAAAGCGCTTCTCTCAAAAATTTGGAGACCCAAATCAAGCAGCTAATAAAGGAGTTTCACACAAAGTTGCCAATGAAATAAACAATTCATCATTTGACCAATGCAAAGCAGTGTACACCGATGAAAAGACACCCCTCGATAACAGACATCATGAGGTATCCTTTGTCTCTAACAAATGCACATAAACTGTTCAAGAAAAAGTTGTTCCTTTAAAAGTCTGGCCATGACAACTACCACCAAAAGAGATGAACCCTAGAAATTTTACTCTTCCATGCACTATTAGAAGTTTAAATTTTTATGCTATGGCGGATTTAGGTGTCAGTGTTAATGTCATACCCAAGTCCATGTTTGAACACCTAAAACTGGCTCAACTTAAGAAGACTGACATGCTAGTTGAAATGGCAGATATGACTAAAAGATCTCCTATCGGAATAGTTGAGAACGTCCTTGTCAAGATCGATAAGTTTTTATTCCCATCAGATTTTGTGGTTATGGATATGTTAAACACACGTAATGAAACCATGATTCTTGGGAGACCATTTCTAGCAACCATTCATGCCAAAATAGATGTCTTTAATAAAGAAATCTCCTTAGGAATTGGAGCTGACAGAGTTACCTTCGATATGAACAAAAAGATTCATAATTTTACAACCCCCATAGGAGAGATTTATATGATAAACTCAACCTCGAATAATGAGTATACCTTTCATACTTCATCAGATGCATCATCGAGGGTTGAGAAAACCGACGACTTGCATAATCAAGAGCAAGGACGAAGTTGCAAGAAGCCGAGAAAACTTAAATTTTGGCCGACATGTGACCCAAACATAAAATAGTATAATGGAGGCCTTAAGATTTATGGAGTGGATGAGGAAGGAGTTCTAAAAAAGTGGTATTGTTACCCTGATAATGATAGGAAAAGAATAAACGGGGATGATAGGTTTGAGGAATGGTGTAACAACAATCCAAACACTCCCATTTCAAGGTTTAACACGGTCCAAGAGAACCTCAATCCTAGACCGAAGGACTACCCTTTTAAGGATTGGCTATTGACAAAGGTAGGATACACAAACGTAAGCGAACCAGTGAAGAAAACCCTACTTAAACATGGCTAATTGATTGTTTCCAAAAAGACCTAGTAAAAGACCCGCGAGAAAGGAGTTTTGACGACTATAAGTGGATGCTCGATCTCGAAGTTGACCAGACGAATATGAATTAAGCATAGGAAAGAAAGGACATATGCTAGATGATATATGGGAAAATTATAAGAAAGTACAAGGGAATAATACCTATTGGTGGCATGATCAAAAATCAAAAGAGGAGGAAAGGCGATAACTTGGAATCAAAATAAAACAGTATGACCCACCAATGGTTCATGTAGAAACTTTCAAAATAAAAAGATACTCATTTGACACTGGCCAAAATTTCATTTATGTCACTAAAGAATTGATGGATGCCTTACCACTAGGAAGAGAAAATGGGGCAAGATTCAGGGATATGATCCGAAAGGAAATAGACTGTGGAAGGAGGATCCACAAAAAGACGTAGAACGTCTTGAGTCTAACTTAAAGACTCGGTAATAAACAAACGTGCTTGTCGGGAGACAACCCGTCCTTTATTTTCTGTATTTTAGTTGGTTTTTGTTGGTTTCTATCTTATTTTGCAGGTTTTATCCATAAGGAAGTGGAATTCGAGGTCTCCTCGACTCGTTTTCATGTGGAAGCAAGGTTCTGTCTAGTCGTAACCACATTGGTTACACCATAACAGATATAATTACAACTCTTCCCGCTGTTGTATGTCAATGTGATGTCTAAAAAGTTTCATAATTCAATAATGAAAGATAAAATGGTGTACAAAGGGAATAATGTTGTAGGAGCCTTAATAAATGTGCCTATTTTTGTTAGAACCTTTTCCGTTGTGTCTGACTTTGCAGTATTGGAGGATATGGATGCTTATCGTGATGAAGGAATGGGCGATGTTATTTTTGGCGAACCATTCTTAAGAGAAGTTGGAATTAAAGCAAAATAGTTCGAAGGGATAATTACCCTTTATAAAAGTAATGATGAAGTAACTTACCAAATGGTGTGATCACATCCGAGGTTTAAAAACCACACTAATAAGCAATGCAACAAGATCCCGCCATTACTGAAGGTAAGTGAGAAAGATGAGAAGAATGGAATCTCGCATGCATACCAAAAGCTTAAGGGGCTCTACAAAGGAGTTTTGAATCTAGGACTCGATTACATTCGAAATGCAAAGACGAAAGAATGGCTCACACGCGGGCACATTAGCGTGCATGATATGGAATGAAAGGAAGTTGAAGAAAAGTCTAACTTAAAGACTTCACTATAAACAAAAGTGCTTCCCGGGAGACAACCTAGATTGTTATTTAATTTTATCGAGTCTGTCTTCCCAGACATCAATACGGCGTATCCGCTCCATACTATACGGCGTATTGATTGTCTGGACGTTATCAGTCTTTATTTTTATTGCACTTTAAAAACATTAATGTCAGTTCTGGAATACGGCGTATTCACTAACATGATACGCCGTATCCATCAAAACCTACCCATATTTTGTTTAGTTTAGTTTATAATTAACCGTAGGTACCAAGATAGGAATGCGCATGTTTTTCCTATATTCTATACATGACCTCGAGAAAGAAATATCGACGAAGTTGGTGGAATGCATATTTTCTGGAATTCTGGTGCTGTGCTATTTGTGCTAGGATTCAGAAACTTTTCCAGCACATAATCTTGCTCATAAACTCAACATGGAGAATCTACCGAGCAATTATTAGGGGAGTTTCTCATTCTAATTCTTTTTAAATTCCCGTATATAATGTTTTATATATACAACGAGGACGTTGTATAATTCAAGAGGGGGGGATGGACTTAGAATGTTTACTTGTCCTAATTTTCACACTAAAATGCTTAAATTATGCTCAAATTTAAAAAAAATTCAAGCATACTTTTGTGAAATTACATGTTACATAACCCGCACACAATAACCCTTGTTAGATATTGTAAGGATTTAACCTTTCTGTTTCTAAATGTTTACCCAAAATTCAAAATATGAGTGTGCCGTGATCTTGTAACTTTAGAATTGGATTGGTTCTATCTATCTTGAGACCACAAAAATGAGTATTATGGATTTAATTAGAGTAACTTATTTAAATTGGTAAATTTTAGGATTACACCCAAATCGCCTTTACATGTTGCTTATTAACTAACTACACCGGTTAGTTAACCTCCCATTTAAACCCTTTTCCACTCTCATCTTTAGAGTGATGATCCACTAGAACAACCCGTAGAGCCAATCCTTTAAGAATTACACCAACTATTTGTTTCAGATCCACCTTACCCTTAACCTACCCTGTTAGATTAGTTTAATTTTATAGTTGCTAGTTGCTTAAAGTGTAAAGTTTGTATTTCTCGAGTCTTGTGTCGTATTCTGTCTTTGGTGCGGTTGTAAATTTGCACATTGCAAATGGGAATGTATATTATTAGTCAAAACTCATGTGATTTTACTACCGTCACAATTAATAGTGAATCCGAAGAACGAATAACTAACGAAGGAATATCGGAATTATTATGATCTTGAAGATGGTGAAACTACACCGAGATTTGAAGTATAGTTAGCAAAAAAACATCAAAAAATGAGAAAAATTCAACAAAAAAAAGAGAGAAGAAAAGTTTGAAGATATCCGTTTAGCAAGAGCAATTACGAAGGAATTACACGAATGATCGATTATTCGTTGATACGCAACAAAAATCAACGATGTAGAGTATTGTACAAAGTGGAAGATATCGCCACTTGCCTTGTGGAGTATGTAAAGTTTTGGGATGATTGGGAGTGACGTTACGGGAACGCCAAACTTTAGGGTGTTGTTTTGTTATAATGATCTAGACAATTGTATAATAGTTGTGTCGTTATCATGGTGTCAGTCGGAAAAAAGTGTCTAGCAACTTGTACTTTAGGCTTAATCTATTTGTTTCTTGATTTTTATTTAACAATAATTTACTTCCCTCTCACCTAATGATTAGCCGCTGGTTTTATGCGAATGAGGATGTGATCGAGCGTACATGTCTATTCTGTAGTTACGGCCATTATGCATGTCTCAGTTTGCCTCGTTGGTTTACGACTTTTAGTGAAAGTTAGAAGGTCCTACCCTATTCATTCTTCATTAATAATAGTTGTTTAAATTCGAATGAGGATGTGGGATCGAACACATTGTCTATTCCTCGTACGGCACATGTATGGTGAGATTCAGCTGCCTTGTTGGGTGGTACTTCTGTGAAAGATTGTAGAATGATCAACCGTAAGCCTTTCCATACAAAAAATCCAATTTTACCCTTTTAAACTTGGGCTAATCTTGGCTTTGTGTAGAGATCGTGTATCCTGCCAAAGCTTATGATAGAATACTCATCACGACCAAGTAATTGAGCGATTAGTTACATGTTACCACATAGATTAGTTGAGTGATTTGAGTGTTTTCATCTTCCTATTTCATGAGGTGTTTGGTTGTGTACTTGTAATAGATCAAATAAGTGCTTTAACGGAAAATATCCTTAGGGATACATTTTTATAAACTTCTAAAGGCTACTTGAGGACAAGTAGGATTCAAGTGGGGGGATATTTGATGACATCAAATAACGTCTATTTTATAGCATCATTTATCTCATGTTATTAACCCATTTTGTATAGTTATTGCAAAGAATTGTTACTTAATCGTTTATATTTGAGAATTGCAGTAATTATGGAGTAATTGGTGAAAGTTAGCAAAAGGCGCGCATTCTGGAGCTTAAATGAAGATATTTTAAGAATTACATTTGAAGTCCCAATACGCTGTATCATCAAGGAAGATACGGCGTATCCGTGCCTGCACTCACCAAAGACCACAGAGGAATAAAGCTCAATACGCCGTATCCAGAGAGATCAATGAGCCGGTATCTCAATTAAATAGTATGTGAATATTCTGGAAGTTATCAAACGTGGTCCCTACTCTAATAATCCCTAATACGTTGTATCTAATCTTGGAATATGCCGTATCGAACTAACCTTCCTGACCTTATAATAGAAAAATCAAAAAGAGTTTTAAGTGTGCTAAATTCATATTCTCGATACCTAAAACCATAAAAGTCTAATTTTTACGAGGAGTAAAAGGGCGGGAAGAGGTCGAATAAAGTTATCAATTCCTAGGGAGACATCGTGTAATTCCATATACTTTACGTATCGTCTCAGTTTTTGGTCACATTCGTTTACTAGGTTAGTTTACTTGGCTAATAATCGCTTTTGGATTATTATGACGTTTGAATGTTTTAGCATTATATGTAGATCTGGAAGATTTGGTATTGTTTATCTCGATTTCTTGATTATCGTTGAATGCCTTGTTATGTTTATCTATTTATACTTGTTACGCTGCTTTTGTATGCGACCTATCATTCAACTGGATTAGTGATACAGACCAAGTAGATCTAGGAGTCCAGGATAGTTACTCCATATACGTTCTTTATACATCTAGAATCATGATTCATAAATATTCGGTCCCTTCTAAATATGTATCTAGGATACGCTCGGGCTTAACTAGTTAAAATTGGATATTGCCAATGGTTTATTGATCGTGTTGGACGTAGTAGGTGACCTGATAATTCAACAAGTAACGTTCTGATTTCCATTGGATAGTTGGAAAGTGGATTTAGTGTATAAATTACATTAGCGGGTGAGGGGGTAAAGTCTCTATGGTTTGGGTTTACAAGTTCACCATTGCTTTAAATTCCATAAGATAGATTATAATCAGCCAAATAAGGATGTTTTATGCGGTTGTTTTAATTGTGACAAAAAATTATTTGTCTAGTTTAGGATGATGTAACGCCTAAGGTCTTAAAGGAATGATATGGAACCTCGAGAAAAAATCTATTGCACTTAATAAACAAACCAACTTTCTAATCGATATTAATATGGTTAATAAGCTTTTTCTTTCATTTGGCTCTGCCGCTCTTTTATCTTATTAATTAGCTCGCATGGGTTAAAGTGCCTTGAATTATACTGTAGGTCACAAACCAATCCGTGACAGTCTATCAGGGGGACTGAAAACCCCCTGTTCCGTTAGAATTAGGATGTAGACTGACATAGTTTTAGAATAGGATAGAATTAACATTAGATTTAGATAACCAATAATTTTATTAAATTGATAGATTTACCTCGCTTTAAAGTGTTCGACTCCCTACTTACCATGAAATACAACCAGACGGGTACACTGCCCGTTAAAGTGTTGGTTTTGGTTTAATCGACAAAATATAAATTTAAAACTTAAATCAATAAAATATACACCACACAACGACACAACAAGTATTTTCGATCCTCTTTTCGTGAGGTGTTCGGCTTTGGTATTTACTATCATAAGTAACTTATAAATTCATTTTTTCGAGTTAAATTGGGGAAATCTTTTTATAAATTATTCTAAACGGTTCTACTTGAGGGGCATTGTAGAGGTCAAGTAGGGGATATTTTGATACATCAAATAGTTAATACATTTTAATATCAAATTCCCTTTGAAAATGCTTATAAATATGTTATAAATGTCTAAAAACGTTACTAATTGCTTTATTTAGTTTTCAGGGACCAAATGAGCATTTTAGCAAAAGACGAGGGATTTGGACATAAATGCACTAAAGTGAAGAGTTCAAGGCAGTTTACGGCGTAACACCTCCGAGGGATTACGCCGTAACATATTCTAATGAAGAAATAAGTCATCATACCTTTTACGACGTAAAGCATCTCATACTTTACGCCGCAACATTTAAATCTACAAAGGGATGACTTATCCGAGTCAGCGTTACGGCGTAACATAAGCGACAAGGTTACGCCGTAACATCATTTTAGCCTAGAAGATTGGAAGCTTACGTAGCAGGGTTACCACATAACGTCTAACAAGGGTTACGCCGTAACAGTTTCGATTTATATAAATAGAGCCCTCATCCGGCTCATTCAACATCACTCACTTCCACAACTCACAACACCGTTCCAAGGGGTAAACCAAACCCCAAAGGTCCGAAGCATTTCATCAGAAGGTCCAAGGGAGAAGTCACTTTACACATTTCTTGTATTTAATCGTTCATAACATTCACTGTAAGAACAATGATGATTCAATCCATGTATATGTTCATTAATTCTTGCATTTCTGTTACCATGAGCGGCTAAGCACTCTAAGTGTTGGCCTAACCATGTATTTACTATTGTTATGATTAATATTTCCTGTTTAATTATGGTTCTGTTAAGATATCCTTATAGCCTTTCATTGATCCCTGTGTTTTGGTAGTATAGAGGGTGGCTTAGATCTTGTTAATCCTGATATTAGACTTACCATGTTGAACCTGGGATTAGCGGGGTACTATGGTGGCTTGGCACCTATCCCTAGTGTAGGAATTGACCAAATTACTGCCTTTGCCATAATAAATACTTAAAAATGCAAGAACTCTTTCAGAGGGGGTTAATAATCGGTTTAGATTATAGATTAGTCTTAAGGATAGTTGGGGTTTAACAACTATAAACTTGGATGCCCTGCTCGTGTAATCGTAGGGGAATGTAGGATGGCAGAGTAAGTATAGGACAGACCTCAAATGCCAATTCGGGTCTGTCGATATTAGAACCACTAATAGAACTTATAATTAAACATTGCACAGGAAAATGTAATCATAGCATTAGTAACGAAATGGTTAGGCTAGCACGCTTTTCTCCCTGAATACTTCTATCAATTTACTTTATTGCATTTACTTTCCTGTAGTTATTAAAATCAACTTTAAAAACATTTTAAAACGTGACATAATCAAATTAGAACTAGTAAACCTTAGCTCTTGGGACGACCTCGGATTTACCAAACTACTGCACTATATACGACCGGGTTCTCTGCCCGTTAGTACGTGTATCGGTAGACGAGTTTTATAAATTTAAAACTTGGCAATTAATTATTTAAAACAATTTACGCATCAAGTTTTTGGCGCCGCTGCCGGGGAGCTAAAAGATAATTTTAATTTGACCCTCTTTCTCGATCATGACTAGGAGTAGCAACACAAAAGTGTTCACTCCTTTTGCTAACCCCGAAAGGCAATTTCGGAACAGAAAAGATATCACCCATTGCGGTCCATAACATTTATTCCCTCTATGAATCTGAATCGTCAGAATCAGAGTCAGAAGATTTAAATGAAATCGACATCGAAACACTTATGCTAGAACAATATCT